>RHPI01001116.1:737362-760107 GCA_009103225.1 Chlorokybus atmophyticus | reverse complement strand
CCCCCCCCCCCCCGGGGAATCAATGGGTTTGTTGTGTCCGGTTGCATTCCAAATGTAAATGGGGGCTTCCAAACAAAGCCCGGGTACATCAATGGGGGTGTTGTAAGGGGGTGGCTTTGTTTGTACAGTGGAGTACAATGGAGCCACGAACTACGGAGCATTGTGTGGACCACAACATGCGGTGCATTGCAAGGAACTTGTTCATGGTCATGATCAGTCTGTGAACAAATGTAAACTTCATGTAACGTGAAAACGTTATGTGGCACACATTTCGTTTGGTATTCAGCGTATTTACATCTTCATACTTTAGTTTACATCTTGGAGTATGTGTTGTATTCGTTGAATGAAATGGTTGACTCCGTACATGGGCAAGGTTGAACATGTGGTGTGTATTCTTACTGCATCTACATTCCGCACACAGATCGACCATTTGCATATCACTCATACCATGTATATATTGCATAGTATATGAAATATTCAATTATATTGTCAATCACAATGTGGGATACACGGCAAGGTCAAATTGTAATGATTGGTTGAGCATTGCATAGCCGACGCAATCAACACGAGCAATACAATTTATTTTAAAATCGTGTTATTGCATAATGTTGTTGACATGGTGAAACATGACATAATATCATCGACATTGTGATGCGCATCAAACGCAAGTACTCATATGTCAATGTCATTACACAAGCATTAGACACCTGCTACTCAGTTGTAAGCAGCAAACGTGTGTAGTAAATAGGATGCAAGGATTGTGGCATGCAGGGAAGTGTAACACACGCATCAGCAGTCCACTCACCACACCATGAAGCACTCACAGTAACCACTAGGTTGCCAACCTAGCCATGCATTACCTACCTTCTCTACTGCCCATACCCCACTAGACACGCATGCATGCATGCATGTCTAGTGCGTGTGTCATCAGCTGCACATGCGCCTTGGTTAGCGGCGTTGTTGCAGCAGCAGCGACCACACCATCAGCAGGATCCAACGGACTCCCTCTCCTGCATCACCCACACCCCCGCCACCACCACTGCCGCCTTAGGATTTTGTCAGTCACAGGCACGCATGCATGTGCGGCAGGCATGGAAGCTCCCTCTGCGGCAGTGCATGCCGTGGCTGCGTACTGGGTAGGCAGCTACGCATGTGTACTCATGTTCGCATATGAACATGACCCACTTGGAGTGACCGTCACTCCGCAGCAATGCTGTCCAATAGCATATCACTTTACCGCTCTAAGCACAATGTTGCCATGGCATTTGTATGCTTGTTCAGTCATAGCAATACCATTCAAGCCACACAACAGTCTGTGCAATCTCGTAAGCACTGTAAAATTACGAAACTCCACTGCCTAGTTGATCCACACAGTACTGATAAAGTTGGCCATGCAATTCCTCCCACTGCTGCCGCTGCGACCTTGCCTCCGCCAGCTGCCGTTGCAACCTTGCATTCTCAAGCTCTGAGCTGCGCTTTGTTTGCGCACCCTGCACCAAGTGCACATGCAATCCGCATGTGAGCTATGCAAGTATTGTCAGATTTCTTGACAACGGAAGTGATGCACCTGGGCATGTTGTCCACACGCATGCGGGTGTGCACAGATGGGACATACACTTGGGCTTGATAAGACCAAAGTGAAATCCATGTCTACATATGACAACAAACCTCTAGTTCGTCCGCTTGCTGCTGCAGGCTGTGGACAGGTTCTGCTGGGTCAGGGTTGGGCAGAGTGCGTTCAAATCCAGGCAAGAACATTGGCGGCCCCTCCCATGGCGCCAGCTGCACTCTCACGCCAGACTTAAAACCGGCTCCAGCATCTGCAAGGCAACGCATGAGCTACAACGCGGAAGTACTACCTGCAAAGACGCTCATGTTGCAGCACTTACCGGACACAGCGGGCTGGTCTGCATACTTGCTGAAGACTGCGAGCGGCTGCATACGAGATTGACGGCGTCCGTCTGAGGGCATGATGTCTGGTCTTGGGATGCACAAGACATTTGACACCGGTCCTGCAAGCATAACGTGCGCTGGGTATGAATCAGATCACACTTGTAGGCAGCCCAGTGACGCTGCACCAAACACAGTTGACAAACAACCCCAAACAGTAGCATTCCAGTGCACATGTAGCACATCAGCCCAACCAAAGAATGGTTGTTGGCTTTCGGCAATGACAAACAAACCTTTGTGCTTCATTGTGCGTAACAACTGATGGCTTGAGATGTCCCACACACACGCCGTCCCATCTTCAGAAGATGACACCAAGTGGCCACCGTCTAGTGAGAATGCCAGGCCGGTGATAGCTCCACTGGCCACACACAAGGACAAATGGCATTGCAGCTGTAAAGTTGAAACAACCTTATCTTTGTGTTGCGTGTGCTACTCACCTGTGCCCTACAAACATGCCTTCCCCGTCTGCAGCGTCAGTGCCACTGGACCCAAGAGCCAGCAGGTTGCTTGTGGCGTTAGCGTGTAGCGCAACCTATGCAGTAGCTGATGTTGAAGTTACATGCACATATCACATCTTGCAAATGCAGAGGGCATTGGCGCTTCTGCAAGCATTACCTCGTAGATATTGCCATCATTGCCACCGGCTACCAGAATGCTTTCAGCTGGATCCAGTGCGACGAAATTGATCGCTGTAGGGTACATCAGGGTCCGCAGCAGCAAGCCTTGACCCAGAGTCCAAATCTGCAATGTGATATTGTCATATCACAAAGCGTTGTGAAAGCACAAAGACGATGAGTTGCACATGAAAAGGTACCTTCACTGTGCGGTCTGCTGAAGAGGACAGTACAACAGCATTTGTGCCGGTGCCAACAAACACAGACGTCACTTGCAGAGTGTGCTCCGTCCATGTGTACAGCGCTTGAGGCTGACTCGTGCCAAGCGTCTGAGGCTGCATGTCCAGAGTGCTGGTACCAATCAGTCAGGCAGTGCATGTGGACATGAATGCTGTGACTGTTGTTGTCTGTCCTCACCTTGCCATCACCCAGACACTAACAGCTCCGTCCTCCCCGCCTGATACCAGTAGAGAGTCATCATCTGAGAAAGCGAGCGCAGCTACTGCCCTGTAATGTGCTGGCCATGACCGCAGCAACCGTCCCGTAGATGTCTGTGCAGTTGCGAGTGAGGCATGGTACAAGCACTCTACACAAGACCTTATTCAATGCGGGCAGTTACGCACTACTTACCTCCCACAGGTAGATGTTTCCAGATGCACCGCCAGCAGCGCAGAAGAAGCCATCGCTTGTTGCCGCCATAGGCCGGACAGGCTCAACAGGGAAACTCCTCAGCAGCAGCGCTTCCTAAAGCAAAGACATCCAAGTTACTGTGAATGCCTTCTGCGCATGCACTGACATCCGGTGCAGTGCGGAGTCAGCCATGTGCTTTCCCGCAAGCATAGTTACCTTGTGCCATGCCCATGCGTGTATTACGCCTTTCCCGGTTTGTGCTGCTACAGCGTACTGCGATCCAATGCAGCAGACAGCATGCGGGTTGCAGGAGCATCCGCGATATGACGCTATCTGTGAATTGCTTGTTCAGAGGTACATGCATGCGACCAGCTTGCTACACACTCACAAAGCCTTTACAAATGCTGAACACAAGCGGTATCGGCCAGCACCCTACCAATTGGGATTGTGCGCCGGGCAATTGCTAGAAAGCAATGCCAGCCTACCTCAACCTCATTTGCATCAATAACAGTTGCGGCTGCCTTGCCAAGATCAGCAGGAAGTTTGCCACAATGGCAGCTGCATGCTCACAACTGTTTAACCCCACAAGTATTTTGCTGTTGAGTTCAGTTTGCTGCGTCTCACTACCATGCAAGATGCGTGGAATGAATTACATGGAACGAGTTATACGACGTGAGGTTACTGAGAACGTCGTAGACTTAAATTGAAGGTAACCATACTACAGATTGACAACTTCCTTCTGTACCCATCACTTGCAATCACGCCTAGCAAATGCTGCATGCAGATTGCGGACATTGCGAGCAACAGCAACGACACCTGTGACCCAGAGCGCAGATCCCACAAAGTCAGTGCTCCGTCACTGGTAGTGGTCGTCACTGCCACATCCATCAAGGAGCCGCAACCAACCGCAGCGCCACCACCACCGCCGCCACCGCCGCAGTTCAGCTCAGCTTCAAACACAGCGGCAGCGTTGGGGACAGCGTTGGGGCTGCTTGATTCGCGGGCAAACGGTCTCCAACGCTACAACTCATTGCTGCCCAACCGCGCAAGTCACTACCTAGCTGCACCGCGCGCGTCTGTGCTGCTAAGCTCCGTCAACGCTTGCCCCAACGCTAGCTGCGAAAATAGCAGGAAATGCAAACAAGCCTTGCCAGCTGGCAGGGTTGTTGTACGCGGCGGCGGCGGTGGTGGCGGCGGCAATCGGTTTGAAGGGTAAGCGGAAGATTGTGTTGAAGCCACGTGCAAGTAGCCGGTCTCCAGAGACTTTTGGCGTCGTTGGTTTGAGCGCATTGGAGTGGACAGGGCAAGGTGTGCTGGTAAAGGGCGGTGTTGGTTGGGCGTTGGTTCAGTGTATAGCTTGTCTTAGCAGTTTGTAAAGATGGCCGGAAGGCCTGGTCAAGACATGGATGAGATTGAGCAGTTGTTCGATCCCGTGTCTAAAAGCAGCTCGGCCACGGTGCCTGTCATCCAGGACACTGGATACAAGCCGCCGCCTCCGGTGGCAACGCCACCACCACCCCCTCCCCCTACATCGCTATCTGCCGCACCGTCCTCACAGGTTCGACTTAGCAAGAAACTCAATGTCGCAAACACTAGGGCCAGTGAGACAGTTTAGCTGTGCTCTGCAATGCATTGCTGCTGAAGTGACCTGCCCAACACCCTGCCTTCCTCCATGCCTGCGACTGTTGTCTTGGGAAAGTTGGACCAAAGCATGCAATGCAGCATCCGTCTCACGTTTGTCCTGGATAGTAGTTCTTCAATGTTTGTGCGTTGAAGGAATATGAGGTTGAGTTGCATGTTGTGCACATGGTCTTGCAGTGTTGCAGTGTTTCTGCAAGATTACAAGACCATTAGCAGCTGCAGGCTAGTATGCACATAGTGCGCGAAGCGGCTGTGTTAATGCATCCTTTGTAAAGATACGTATACTGCAATGGTAGGTTGCATCAACGACAAGGATGTCTCTGTTGTGCTGTACTGTACGCAGCCTTACCTACTACTGTGCTCAACAGGGTCCACGCCCTTCAAGTGCCCCTGCCTATACAGAAAGCACGCTAACAGAACCAGTCTGGGAGACTCTCAAGCGCGACCTTCTGCGCGTTGCCAGCAATCTGCGCGCGGTATGAGAATGATTAATATTTGAGTTTGTTCCGTTATTCGTGATGTCAAGTCTGACGTGTTCTCTTTTGTTCAGTCAAAATGCAATGCACCCACTGCAAGATTGGACATGCCGTACTCATCGTTTGAACTGTGCTCCAGGTATTGTTTCCAAACCCATTCAGGGACTCGCCAACAGCGGTGTTGAGGGACTGGGATCTCTGGGGGCCCATGTTTTTCGTTCTATTTCTTGCCATTGCTCTCTCATGGCGTGCTGGAAAGGATAGCGTAAGTGCTGCGATTTATGTAAAGATACAATAAATGCAGATACGTAAGGACACAGCATGCAGTTGCCAGCTGCATGCTGTGTCACTTCACGACGTTGATCTAGCCCGCAGCACATCTGGTTCTGCTTGTGCTCACGCATGCAATGCTGACATTCAATCATCTGCAGGGCACTGTGTTTGCTGTTGTGTTTGTGGTGCTATCAATAGGCGCTGTCGTCCTTACCTTGAACGTGCTGCTGCTGGTACGCGCCCACATCTAGCACCATGTGTCTGCCTGACTACTGCCAGCCTTTCGTGACAGGGATGAAGTGAGCTTGCTCATCAACTATGTGCTGTGCAGGGTGGCAACATTATATTTCTTCAGAGTTTGAGTCTGCTTGGGTACTGTATATTTCCCCTGGTTGCAGCCACACTGCTATCGGGTATCAGCACCAGCAAAATATACAGGTCTGTCTTGGTGCTCGTGGCCATATGCTGGAGCTCTTGGTCCTCCTACCCCTTCCTCAAAGGCGCCATCCAACCGGAACGCAGAGCATTAGCTATTTATCCGGTGCTTCTGCTGTATATTGCTGTAGGTCTGTTGGTTCTCAGTATCTCATAACGTGTTTTGGAGGCCCAAGCGCACACGTTTGTTAGTGCATGTGCCGCAAGATTTGTGCTGCTTGATGTGGGCAAATCCATTGCACATCACCTCACTGAGCTTGTGGTGTAAGCTTGCCATGCTTGCAAGCTTACATTACGTGTGTACAGGGAATCGAAGGTGTTAATGCAAGCATGCAGTTTGCATCCAGCAGTCCTTGCTACATGTCGGGCATGCTCATGTGTGCATTACTATGAAATGCTGCCAATGTACCGCGAAGCAGTCGGCAGCGGAAGGAGAGGTTGACCGCATTCCTTAATACTAGTACTTTGTTGTGCAATGCTGTGCGGCTTCTGCACATGACGCATGTGCTAGTGCTGTATTGCACCCGTGTACAATTTTGCCTAGTACTGCGTGTCATCCACTTGCATGATGTGATTTGCTGTCATTCCCATCGGGCGGCTGACATTGCTGTCACTCTTGGACATGTGCTCAAAGAGCTGATCTCACCGGTGATGATGCGCAGCCCTTGGCCTTGACCGCGGCACCTGCTATGCAGGTATCATCACCGTCCAAAAATGCAAGTACCATGCAAGAGCACTACCCCATATGCCTGGGTGTTTGTGAGCATGCACTTCTCATGCCTATGGCACACAGATTGCCTGTTGACGAGAAAGCTGCAAGCCATCCAGCCAGCTGAGTATGCTTCCCAGCCAGCGACAAGCCACAGTGAATATGGCAGTGTAAGGCAGCAACGCCAATGGTTGAGCAATATCAGCATATGAAGGCACAAGTAGCCAGGGCCTTCATACGCACAACTCTTTGCCAGAACATATACACAGGCGAGCTTGATTTACACAAGACATTGAGAGGTACAGCTAGTCATAACGATACTAATACAATTGCTACTTACACAACGTTCAATCTGTCCACTAGCAGTAATCTTGAATGGATGATGTTCTCAAAACCTGCCACACAAGAATGTTTGACGCAAGCTGCAGGGGAAGTGTTCCCTGTGTGGGAACACTCCCAAAACCAAACACTACCAGCAGGAACACTGATACCTGTCAGCTGCTGGTGTTGAGCTTCACATCCGCAATGAATCACCTGTGCCAGCAAAGGAAAGTCTGAAGCAGGCAGAGATGGCTTTTGCAGAAGGACTTCACGCATCCCTTCAATTGACTGCATGCGTACCATCTGTGTGATGCCGAGACTTTGGAGTGTCTCGGGTTGCTGAAGGTCAACGCAAATGCATTTCGACTCAACTCAACATCTGCTTGCTTGTCTCATACACAAAATAGCTCAGACCCGTCGCTGGTATCGTCTTCAAGAAGTTGGGAATCAAACCGCGGTACAGTCCGCGGATGCCCTCGTACTTGTACACCTTAGCAAAGCAGTCCAGCATACCTTCAATGTGCGCAATTGTTAGCAACGGCCACTTTGAGTCGCTATCAATGCATGGCAAGTCAACCAGCAAGCAGGTTGCGTGTACCATTATAAGGGTGCTTATGCGTGTTGTCCTGTGCTTGCAATCGCGTGCGCACAACCATGAGAGGGAAGCTGACCAGCTGGCCGCAAGTGCTTGACACAGCCCCTGAGCCCAGCAGCCAGAGCGCGCCTGGGGACTTGCCCTCAGGATGCTGGCTGGTGTAAAAGTCCTTCAACATCGAAAACACTGCCAGATCAACGCTGCACACACACGCATGAGAACATGAGTGCATTCTCCTAGATGGATAGAAATGGACACTTGTTGTAAGCTTGTACCTCGCATAGGGGAAAATGCCGATGAGCGAGGGGGTAAGTCCATGCCACAGCGACCGTACGCCCTCAGTGCGTGCAACGTGCCGCATGGTACCAAGTATGCCAACATTATAGGCCGAGGGAGCTATCGATAAACGCGTCTTTACTAGATCAAGAGGGTACACAATGAACTGAGACAACATGCCGGCCATCCCCCCAGCAAGAAGGCGGTCGCCAACAGAGGGATTCTTGGGATCCTCTACAAGAATAGACTTGAAAAAATCTGCACATGACAGCAACTGTGAGCAAATGCAAATGCAAATGCTTTTACATGCACATGCCTGTATATGCATGTGCGTAATAAAGTAATTGACTACGAGCAAAAAGTATACCATAAGCAAAGAATTTGACGGCTTGCTCTGGTGCGACTTTGATACAATTGGCGAAATTGCCTCTCCAGAAGCCGCGCACTCCTCCCTTGGACCAAGTGTTAACATTCAAGTTACCAAAGTCTCATGCTTCACTGCATCTGTCTGATAAAGGGACCACCAACCTCAATGTACATGGCTTGAAGCCCGGGCCACACGCCGCCACCCACTTGCGGTCCAAGCGCCACCAAGTCGGGCCGCTGCGCCATCATCAGCGTCTTGAGTCTGTCAATTGGCGCAGTGGCTGTGCGCGAAAAGACTCCTGGCAACAAGCCACACACATCATACACGATATACATACATGTTTGACAGGTAAACAGGCAGTGAGGATGATGAAGACAACAACCAATGTACCAGCCTATGTGACCACACTATACTGCACATGTTCAGCGTGTACACGAGTGCCATGACAATTTTGCCTGAGCAGGTTCAATATTTAGTCTTCTTATTGTGCACTGAGAAAGTTGCACTCACTACCTGCAATGGCACCGCACAGCAGGTTGCGAAGAGCATTAGCAGTAGCACTCGTATGGGGGCCACTTTCTGCCGGCTCGTCCGGCAGCGTAAAATCAGTGTCGCCCAAGTCAATGGCCGTGGCGCGCTCCCAGTACTGGAATATCGCTGCTGCGGACAGTGCTGGGAGAAGCATGAGTCCCCTGCGAAACTCGTGGTAGTCCAGCCTTCCATCGTCGTTTCTGCGCGCAAAAGCTAATGTGAATGTTTGCGTGCATGTGTGCAGCTGTGCATGCGCATGCGCATACGTGCATGCATGCATGCATAGGTGAGTGGGTGAGTGCGTGCGCGCCTGCTGTATGTGTGTGCATAGGTGCGCGTGTGCATGTGCACATGCGTGCATGTGTGGCTTGCAAGTTGTAAACACTCATGTGCTGGTGTCTTGTTGCGAGTGAAAGTCATGAACACAGGGGTGAATGGACTTACTGATCTAAGCTTGTAATCAGAGCCTTGGCTGTGCGTTCGGAACACTTGATGCCCAGGCGGTTGAAGCCTTCAGCTACTTCATGCGGGTACAACAGACCACTACGGTCCATGTCGAGCGCATCGAAGACGGCGCCCACCTCCTTGTCACGCTCGTCCACAAAGCGCTCAAACTCCGCATAGTCAAGCTGCAGCAGCACGAGAAATACTCAAAAACAGCACTAAGCTCCAACAGGTTGCTTGAAGGGTGCTCAGCCACAAAGTGAGTTGCAAATGTATGCATCAACAGAGGGTAACGACTGTTGTTGTGTTCAAGTGAGTGCGGGACAACAGACAAAGCAATATTAGGACGTTGTCATGCATACCACTGCAATGTCTGGTGCAACTTTGGTCGCGTGTACAAGGTGCTTCAAGACAACACGTAGCCACATGTAGCTAACGAACGAACAAGTGTATATCATGACAGCAAGCGACATGCTCAAGCTCATGAGTCAAGGCGCTTCTGGGGCAGGTACAGCTTTCAGTAATACCTGAAAACATCAAGTCATGCACAACATTGTTAATCACTATATGCAGCATGCCGTCAGCAGTGCGGCAACTAGTTCAGAAGCACTTGTTATGTCAACTGGAGCAGCACGCGTAGTGTAGAGGACAATGCCACATTACCACTCAAACTCCTGTGAACAGCAGGGCTTGCTAGTGGTGGCAACAATTGGCTATCTAACAACTGTCCTGAACAGTGCACACAACTTTCTATAGCAATGGGTGGAGCTGCTGGTGGTCAGTTGAGTAATCGTCCCAATGCTGTTGAGTAAGCGATGGCAGCATTGTGTATGTGTTAAGTGCATATGTGCATGCAGCACCTTGCCGTCATGGTTGGTGTCAGCGGCGCGGATCAGCCCCTCAACGTAGCTATCTCCGCAGGGCAGCTTGAGCTTGCGAAGTCCCTCCCGTAGACTCTCCTTGTCAATGACGGGGTGATGACCCTGCTTGCGGTCCTCCTCCGCCTCCTCCTCATCGTCGCCGCCGTTGCACAGCGTCCTGAACGCCACCTCCACGTCGCTGCGTGGCAGCCGCCCGCTGTAGCGGGAGGCGGCGCCGGGGGCGTCCGCAGGCTGCCAAGGGCTGCGAGCTGGCGGAGGCCATGCAGACGGAGGAGGAGGAGCAGAAGACGAAGCCCCTCCTCCCCCGACCCGGGCGCCGCCGCCGCCGCCCACGTCGCTCATAGCCCTAACGCCGGCGACTGCATGAACACTGACTACATGCAGTTATCTGTTAAGGTCAGTCTGTGCAGGCGGCGCAGGAGGCGCACGGCGAATACTTGCTGTGCTCCACCTTCAGCTTCCTTCTCCTCCTTCACTCTAAGTTTCTGGTGTGTTGCAAAAGAATACCGGCAAGCGTGCAGTCCTCACGTGCTTGCACACATGCCAGTAGCGGTGCAGAAAGCTGTGCGTGGAGATGTTCGCCTTGGTTGTTCATTTATTTTCACCCACATTCCAAGGCTTGACCGCTGCAAGGGAACATTGGCCCCCTTGTCAATTTCCCCTTGCGACCACTAGAGGCAGTCATACCAGTCATACCAGACTGCGTGTCTCCAAGAGAGGCAACCAGGATTGCCTCAACATGGTGTTAGTCTTGTCTATTCGCCGTAGCTGCAGATTATATTAATTTCTGCGCTTGTCCGTTGCTGCTGCTGCTGCGTATAATATGCAAGGACGTGTGTGCCTGCGTCACTACCAACACAGTTCTGCAGGCCTGCAAACAACAAGCTGAAGAGATTAAGAATGTTGACATAACTAGGCCCCGTTATGTCTGCAAAGAAACCTGCCTGTTGTGCGCAGCAAAACCATGGAAGACGCGTTATGTTCAGTACGTTGTTCTGCATGGCTGCAACAACTTGATGGCTGCTATGCTATGTTACAATACATCTATGCTATGTATCAAATACATACATATGTACCAATACTGCAGTACTGCAATACTGCCTACATTGCAACAATTCATGTACATCTACATAACGCAACATGTGCTGCTACCATCTTGTCGGGACTGGAAGAAGTTGACAGCAACAGGTTTCAATTCGAACCTCTTGACAAAGCTATGCACATGAAACCGGAGTCTCGACACAATTGGCGTGAACGTTTGGCGCACTTGAGACGGTTGCAATGGCCCATTTGGCTGCTCGAGCAGGAAGAAGATGTAGCGATGAGGGCCTGAGTTTACTGCTGGACCTGGCCCTGAGTACGGGTGGAGGGTGTCACCCTTCTGTATGCTTTGTAGCTGATTGACCTACGGGAAGAAGCAGATGCTGTATGAGTGTTTTATGGGTGTATGTATGAAGATATAGGCATGTGAGACACAAGAACATGCACAAGCATACGCACATGCTGACCCAGTGCACGTGTACATGCATACAAGTGTGCACACGGGCACATGCGCACCCTCACAGACCCACACACGGGTACATGCACAAGTGCGAGTCTCACGAGCAAAACTCACCTGCGCCTGGTCCGGCCTGATGTTAACCACCAGCCAGTGAATGATTGGTGACATAAAGCGATTGCGTGACGACTTGGCGTCCGGATCGAGCATGACCAACGTGTACAGCGTGCCATTGTCGGCGGGTCTCCATGACACACTGGTTGGAAGAGGCCGGGCTTCCGCCAAAGTCAGCTCATTACCACACCTGCGTAAAGCTATACATACTAAGCTCATGGCAGCATGAACGAGAATTTGTGTACATGTGCTGGTGAATGGCAGTATAGAGAGTTTGAAGGTATATGCCTCACCAACAGAACAACACAATGCCAATGCCACGCAACGTATGGGTCTGAGAACCACAATCTTTGTAGGGAAAACACAGTTGCCATTGCCGTTGTGCCCCTTCAAGGCAAGTTGCCTTACAACTGTTGGCAAATGCAATGAGATTGTGGCAATGTCTGCTGCACTTGCTGGATTTGCATAGCTGATGCGTGCATCAGTGCAATGTGTGCCCTTGTTCGCTGTGTTAGCATGCACAGCTTGCCTAAGTGCGCACAGGACTGACTGCGCACTGTGAAAACCTCACATGAAGCAACGAGTTTATACGACATAACGGCCATCCGATGATTGATGTAAGTTGTTGACTACGCAAATCAGTTGTGCATTCCAGTGTTGGCCTCATGAAGCCATCTCACCAACGAAGTGGATGCATCCCACCACAAGCATGCGTCGGCTTAAGCGCGTGAGCGCATGCGACCGCGCGTGCGTGCATGTGTAACTGTCACACTTCTCACCTCACTTCTTTGTCTCCATAGCTGACGCGCAACAAGCAGGCTGACACGGGGAACTCCGGCAGAAGCTTGCTGTCCGCCTCGAACACACCCGCCGTCGCTGCCGCCCGCACGGCGCTGGCAGCCGTCTGCTCCTCGTCCTCACCAAGGGCAGGCACAGGCGGGAAGCTCAGCACCTGCTTGACCCCTATGCCTTCTCCTGCTCCTCCTCCTCCTGCTCCTCCTTCCCCCGGTTCTGCTCCCCCAGCGACGGCCATGGGGATGCCGCCGGCGGGCGGCCGCTGCCTCGCCGCCGGCGGGCTCGGTGGGCTTGCAGCCGCGAGGACGGCCGGGCAGCCGACCTCGGCAAGGCGGCGGATGCTAACAGCGACGACGACGCTGCTGCCGCCGCCGCCGACGACAGCGACAATGCCATCGGGGAAGACGCACAGTTATGCATGCGCCAAGTGTCTGCTACATATTCACAACGTCTGTATGACCGATGGACCAGCAAGAGTCTTGTTGCCAAAAACCCAGACTTGTGCTTCTGTTTTGCAAATTCGCACAGGCAGTGCGCTGGGTGGTAATGAATGACTGACTGACTGACTCAAGTGAAGCAACCATGACAAGTACCACACAAGCGTCAGTACTGCTGATCACTGCATAAGTTTACAAGAGCTACCTGCGTTTAGCAGCACAGAAGGGCACGTCAATCCTTGAATGTAATGCAACATGATGCATTTGTCTGAAGCATGATGCACGCAGCTGTTGTCCACCAGCTTCAAGTTCAACAGCATCATGATGATCGTCACTTGCACGCACATGTAATGTTGAAAGCACATGCGCGTGTTTGTGAAACCAGCATTCACACGAATGTGCAGAGAGTGCAATTGATCAGATGCATGCAAACCATGCACGCATGCCACAATGTGACGGTGCGCAGAGACACATCACGTCTTACCCGACAGAGCTACTACTCCAACAACCGGTCTACACTGTGCATAAGCAGCCAGCCTCAAGCAATACCAGCTCACATTATGGCCACACTCTCCACGATCACGCGCACAACCCAACACAGCAGCAACGTGTCTCCACAGAGTACACCAACTTCGAACAACAACGATGACAGGGTTCAACTCGCTCTCACACCGGAGTCACCCGCGTGAGATGTCCCTGGTGGGATACAGCACCGTCATGTCGACTTTGACAGTGAGCTCGTCTCTCGCATGCAGCGCGTTTGGGTTACATTGCACGAGTGAGGACAACTCCACAAGGAAGCCGCACACGCTGCGCGAATCAAAGTGTTTGGGGGGTAGCTTGCTGGCAGCCTGGCTAAAGGCAGCCTCAGACAAATAGCTGCTGCCATCAGGGAGTCTGAGTGTGACATTGTAGTGGACAAGATACTTTGCTGCTTCAGCGTGGCTGTGAAGCTGAATGTGAGCCAGTCGCCACGTGCTGCGGTCTCTCGAGATGGTTGATGAAAATATACCCCCCGAGCGGCAGCTGCTGAGGAAGCTGATGGAGAGCTTCCAGCGGTGGCCGTGCTCGTCCATGAAGTCGTCCCACACCTCCCCTTTGCTCAGCAGCGGCTGCTGCGCCTTCAGAAGCTCGCTGTATGGGCTGATCGTCCACACATGCGTGTGGGTGTACACCCTGAACCTGGTGGAGCTGGACGAAGTGGAGTGCACCATCTGTCACAGCACAAGCACACAATCAGTCTCGTTGTTGGGACCTGTTTCTGCTTCAGGTTGCCTTCTAGCCAACATGCATTACAGGCAACAGATGGTGCAGTTGCAAGCTCAGCTGTGCAGGCCGTGCACATTGCCTCCTCCTTCACATGGTTTGTAACGGGTGGGGTATGGCAGCCACTGAGCACTTCTATCGACTGAGTCAACTTACTGAGTAGCCTGCCTTTTTCACTACTAGCACCATGTTGCCATGTGTTGGTAACACTTGGCAAAATGGATGCTTGTGCGGTGCAAGCACACGGGCAGCCTGGTAGCTGGAATCCATCACGTCAGCTGACGCCAGCCTGCTGAGCATGCAGGCATAGCAGCCAGGCATGTGCCAGCTGCCGGCAGGGAGCATGCCATGCCAGGCATGTGGTATGCATGTAGAAGTTTATTTGAGAGGGTACCCTTTCATTATAGCAACCATGTCACGATCATCAACCGTTGGCCGCAAGCACGAGCAAAATGCCAGCTGGCAGCTGTGCAACGATGTCGATTGGCTGTCGCAGTGCTGCTGCTACACACCGACGAACGCCTTTACGTCCACAACGGAACTGTATTCATGTAAGCTTGCATGCGGCAATTGTGCGCGCTCATTGCTGAGGGTGCATGCAAACGACCAGCGGCTGGACCGCTGGTAGAGTATAACTGCAACTTGTACTGCTCTTTCACGCAACCACACTCGGAGGCAAGCGTTTGGCGACATGCATAAGCGCTCAAGCAACGCACAGTGTTCTCCTCAAGCGTTAGCAATTAGACCAATGCACAGACTGGCAATCCACCCGCATGCAGAGAGAGGATCAATCCCACCCGTGCAGAGACCTCCACGGGGCTTACCGCTGGGGACCTGAGCGTGCTGGCTTCCGCATGCTGAACGGGCGAGCGGTGCAAGGTCGGGGACTTGACGTCCGCCACACCGACGTCCAGGTTGAGCTTGCTGAGAGCCTCCGTGGCTGTGGAGGCGGCGTCCTTGCGGACCCCGCCGCCGCCCAACCCGCCGCCCTGCATGGCAGCGGGAGCACAATGGCAAAACCAGCGTCACGCTGAGAGCCATAAAGGCTTGACCGTAACGCGCTTGTCCGTACTGATGATGCAAGACAGCGTGATGCGTGACGCTGCGCCAGCTGGCAAGCCGCTTTTAAGCAGCGGAAGCAACAGGCAGATTCTGGCAAAGGTTTGCTTGAATCAGTGCTTGCCTGATTGTTGATCGCTTGGTTATTGCTTGGTTGCTTGGTTGCCTTCATGGCAACAATCAGCAATGAGGCACTGTCACAAGTACGGTAGCAGGACCTGACTGTGTGACGGGGATTCGCCCCATTTCAACCATGCATGCATGGTTCATTGCATGCTTGCTTGTTTGTCTTGCTGGTTTGTTTGCTTGTGTGCCATTTGCTTTTGCTTGGGTGCTTGTCAGCTTCCTGCGGGATTGCTGGCTTGCTTGGCGGAGGGAACGAGCGCCTGCGCCTGTGATGTTCACTCATTCCATGTCTCGAAGACGATAGGGCTGCCGCCTGCGCTTTGTGTGCTGGTGAGCGTGCTGAGCAGAGTTGATGGCCTGGGGCTCTTGCCCAGCATGGCTATTCGTAGTCACTTCATGGCTGGTATGTCGCTCTATTTACAGGCAAGCAGCGCACGGTGCATGCAAGCATGCTCAGCTGTGACCACAGACCTTGTGACTTTTGACTCACCAAGCTTAGCAGCCGTGTGTATCCGCAACACACAATCACTGTGACACATCTTGTCGCCTGGCAGATGATATAGAGATGAGATGCCAAATGTACTTGCTGACTGAAACAACCCGCACCACTGCCCTTGCTCAACGGCTTAAGCTTGTTCAGTATCAATTTGCACAACTGGTTCAATATGTAGCATTTGACTTGACATATTGCCTTTGAAGTCTATACCCATATATGGACATAGGCAGGCATGTGAGCACTGCACCGTGCATGGCATAACAGGACCGTTCTATGTGCACGACAGCTGGATACTCCATCATCTGGTATTGGGAACACCTGGTGCACGTTCCTCAGCCTTGCTTGTGCTGCATGCACACGCAGCCTCAAGCAGCAGCCAACACCCAATCGTCTGTCAGCTCCACCCTATCGTCTGTGGCGGTGAATGCCGTTGCTCAAGCTGGAGGAGGGAGGCTGGAGGAGGGAGCCTCTGTTTGAGCGTACCTCACAGCCATGAGCTACTACTAGCAGCCAATACACCTATGTGTCACACGCTGGAGGAGTCCTGTGCTATGAGTGCTGTACTTGGATGTGAACATTTCAAGTGACAGGTGGATTGTTGCTTTGATTGTGCTAGGACTTGCAGATTTTGCAGTAAGCATTTGCAGTTGTAATAACGAAAGAACGTTGCAGGATACAGTGTGCAGTATTCGAGCTCCCTACCTTATTCACCAACTGAAAACTGAAAGGCGCCCGCAAGTTACATTAGACAGCATGAAGCCGACATTGTCGATACTTTATGTTGCTGAGGCTTTGCGCACACCGCGGCACCCACATGGCACCTCGCTGGAGTCCAGCGCAGGATATGCACACTGCTATTTGTGTATGCTTAGTATACAGCGGTGCAACCTGTTTCTGTTCAGACTCGCTTAAAACGGTGGCGCACTGCAGATATGATGCATTAGTACGCTGGTGTCGAGCGTCCACAACGACCTTACTTGTGTGCATGCGTCATGTTCTACGGCTGCAACCGTAGCTTATGCCAGGTTGTAGCGCAGGCCTCAACTGAGGCCTGTGCTGCAACCTTCAAAGTTTTGCAAAAATGCATTATATTCATAATGCGGATATTGTGTACAACTAGGTCCGTGTACTGGCAAGCAGCCTAGGCCAGCTCCACATTGTACAGAAAATACGAGAGGGGTATGTATTCAAGAACGTGACAATGCCAATGTCGCATTCTTACAATAATAGGGGTTTGTCAATAATTATGCCGCCTTTTAATGGTTCTTAAGTCCTTCAAGAAATGCTGGCCCACTGAGGCCCAAATGTAGGCTGCCACATGCGGTGCAACTGCGTCGTGATTGATTGCGAGTGGTTTTGGCCAGTGCATGCGATTGAACAAACACATGCCTGCTGCCATCGTGCATTATCAACCCGGCATCCAGATATGCCCCAACAGTGCTGTGCTGTGTTAAACAGGCAGTACAAGTAAAAAGTATGTACACAGTTCACTGATGGGAGTCAAAGCTTTGACACCCATCTGCCTTAAGTGCCCACTTCTATAATGGGAGTCGAAGCTTCAAGAGAAGTGTGCACAAGACAGATGCGTGCATGCCCTGCTAAAGCAACACCTTCATGTCCACAGTCACAAGCAACTCGTCCGCCCCTCTCATCCCCAAGCCGGCCCCGCTAGATATCGCGTACCCCGAGTGCATGTGGTCCGGCGGGTACAGCAAGTCGACCATCAGCCCCGCCACCTGCGCACGCTCCGTCTTCGGCGCCATGCCAAACCAGCTTGTTGATGGCAAGTACCTGTGCACCAAAAACTTCTAGTTTACATACTGTTTATGTGATGATCATAACAGCTGTGCGTAGCTCAAGGCCACAGTCTGGTGAGCTTCAATGCATGTACGAACAGTGGGTACGTGTGATGTGTTTGGAAGATGTTGGCGTGCTTACGTGTAGCCGCCAGCACCTTTGAAGGAGGTGTCGGAAGAGACCACCTTGCCATCCGGGTAAGTGATCTTCAGGGTGTAATGGACAATGGCGGGCATGAGATCCTCTCTGACTGGCCGGACGAGCTGAAAGTATGCAAACCGCCATGTGGACCTGTGATTCATGCACATGAGTAAAGACACATCGCACCAACCAGCAATCGCGCGCCGCGGTGCAAAGTTGCACTTAAGTACTTTTGTTTTTCACTTAAGTACTGACTGAGTAGTTGTATCGCGTACTGCGCAATACGGTATTGTGCAGGGTCCAAGAATTTCATGGTTGCAGTGCAAGAAAACAAGCAAAACCAACAAGGAGAGACAGTTGCTAATGCCGGCAGTGATCCTGACAGATCATGCACGGACAGCTCTATCACCTGCAGCGCGGATGCATTGCCGGCGTGCAGCCGTTGCTGTCCAGCTGCAAAGTCATCTTCCAACCAAACCAGAGCAAAGTTAACACACGACACAATTGCTCTGATCATGCACGACGGTAGCTCAGCGCCGACAAAGTTATGCCACAGACGGAGAACTCAGTCAAGTCGCTACCGCTGACATCATTACGTGCTGGATAGTGTAAAGTTGAGCGCTTGCTTGACACCACAGTGTGAATGCAACGTTTTGCATGCAATGATGCTGCCTGCTAATGCATGACCATTCTGCTCGACACTACACAAGGGAAAGGACAACAACCACCTGCCAAGGGCCTCCCGGAGCTCTAAACGGAGGACTGCTGATCCTGCCCTGGCTGAGGGTGAGCTCTCTTTCTCTCAACAGCTTGCTGTATGGGCGGATGGTCCACGTTTCCGAGTGTACGCTCTCCATCCTGATACACCATACGAGTATGTTGAATGCACTGCCAGGGTGTTTGGATAGAACAGCATGCGCTGGCATCTTACTGACCTGCATGAAAACTACCGCAGTGTACATATGTGACATATGTAGCTTGCATGCAGGCCATACATGCTACATGCACTGCGCATTGTGTGATGCGTATGGCATGTGTCACTCAGTTGGCCACACCGTGTGCATCATGTCCCAGTGGTGACCCAGTGGTGACCAGGCACACCATACGCTTGCGCATGCGGTATGCGCACGCCATCTGACGTGCGATGGCTTGTGCATTGCACTGTAGTGTACCAGTTTCAGCAGTTCTGCATGGACCCGGGCCATATCATAATGCTGATTCATGATGGCATAGTGGTACCACTAGCATGTAGCTGCAGGCTATAGTGCCATCATGATGTGTTGCATGCATACTGTACGACTTCATGGGAAAGTCAACATGCTGCAAGCACGTCAGCCTGTGTGCATGTGTTCAAGATACCGCTCACAAGAGGGTGCGGAGTGGGGATCCCGGGTTCCTGCTTGCTTGCTGCTCGGTCTCCATCATGGTACTTTGCAAAGTTCAGCAATCACAATGCTTCCAGTTGCCGCCTGCAGTGTTGTACGATGTTAAGAGATTAGTACCCTGAATGCTTCAGCACACTGCATGAGACCACATGCGCATTCCGTTACAACCAGCACGCATGCGACTAGCACCCGGTAATACGTGACAAGTAGTATTTGTTACCGTAATGCACTGCATGCATGGCACAAAAGTTGGCACCCGCTAGTGCTTATGCAATACTTTTCGCAGGCACGCTCAGCAAGTTAGAACCTGTTCGCCGGCTGGACACGACGTGGCTATTAGAAACCCACAAGGTGAGCATACACGCAGCTGGTCACTCAATAGCGCTGCCTTTTCTAGGAAAAAACTGGCAACTGCTAAGCTTACGATTGTGAACTCACGACTGTCTTTGCATGAACGCTCTGATAGATGGTAACCAAGCAGCAGATTGGCAACAGCATTCCCCTCTGCTTCCTTCCGGTTCATGGTTACTTGTTAAGCTTACCACCACTGTAGCAGGCGTGGCTGCTTTGTTTGTTCACCACAGAGCCACCTATTTGTACCCTCCGTCAAATAGGAGACCAAATAGCGAACATCTTGGCCAACAACGACTGCTCTACAATCGCAGGGCTCACTTCAGTCTCTCCACCGCCGCCGGCACGACCACCGCCGCAGCTCCCGCAACCAGCGCCAAGCACGCAAGCAAGCTAAGAGCAAGCTGAGAGCTCTGCGTGGCAAGGCAAGTGACAAGGCACAGCATGACGCATCACGTTAAAGATCCGTCACTTGCGAGATGCGTCACTCGAGCTACATAAGCCAAGCGTGACGCTGGGTGCTGCCGACTGAGTCACATTGCCCGCACTTCGCCATGCATTCTGGCGGTAGCGGCGACGAGGAGGAGGAGGCCTTCCCGGAGGACCCGGAGGCTTCGAATTTGCCAGGAGGCTATGTCGAGTCCCCGCAGCTTCAGTCTCCTGAGGAGCAGAAGATGGAGGGTCATACCATGACTTCCCGCAGCTTGGCATCCCCGGCAACACCTCCTCCACCGGTAGGTCCCAGACAACAGTTGTTGCTTATGCGGCTGCTGATGATATGGTTGGCGAAGACGGCTGTGAGTTGTCAGTACATCTGAATGTGCAGTCAGTGGCATTCGTGGCATCAGATTGCTTCTCGTTTGAGTACTGGCAGCTAGCAGCTGACTCGTCACAGTGCCCAGCTGCCAGGGTGGAGCACTGGCAGGGCCCGCACAGCTCATAATAAAAGTTTGCTGTGACAGCATGCGAGAAGTTTCCTGCTTAGCGTATGAACAACTGGTTGTCAGCTGTCTGCTCTGCCCCCTCAGCGCTGTTCAGAGCGGCTTGCATGCAAACAATGTCATATACCTCCGCCACCAGTGCGCCATGCTAGCCTTGAAGCCCGCTTTGCAACAACAGAACCACGTTTGTGAACATAGCGTTGGTCATTTTGCATTGGTGCTGGATGGTCAGACTACCCAGAATATAGGTCTTAATTGAGAGGGCAGAAAACACTGCGCTTTGGTGCCACCAAAGCAGTGCGAGCCACTTGCAGCTGTACTGCCCAACTTCATGCTGCACAATGGCTCAACTGCGTATGCAAAAACACCAGCGTACAACCTGTCAGTGGCTGAGGTGATTGCCAGTGGTGTCATGTTCAGCAGTTTGCAATGGAAGCAAGTTCAGTGTTCCTCAAGGTCAACAGCTTGAGTATGCGGTTGAAAAGCAGTTGTTTAGCAGACGGCACATCAGTTGTACTGG
Source organism: Chlorokybus atmophyticus (assembly GCA_009103225.1). Taxonomy (NCBI): domain Eukaryota; kingdom Viridiplantae; phylum Streptophyta; class Chlorokybophyceae; order Chlorokybales; family Chlorokybaceae; genus Chlorokybus; species Chlorokybus atmophyticus. Next base: position 739,038 of record RHPI01001116.1, on the reverse strand, counting down.
GTACGGACGTTCATCTATAAGCTGGTCTGTACCCAGCAGATAGTCGCAATGAGTCATTGAGCCGGAACACACAACTGTCACCGCGTGCCCAGCTGTAGGCTTTACTTGGGCTGATTGCCATCATGTTGTCGCAGTAACCGGTGTACCATGTACCAAATGTACAGTGCATAGAGCTTCAAGTGCATGCACAGTCCTGTTGACTTGCAACCTACCATGTGGTAGATTGTCACCAGCACACACATGTCAAGCGTACCTTGACGGAGCCTCTGTGATATGAGTGCCATCACATGCACATGCTTGGTAACGCACATACAGGCTTGCTTTGCGGAAAACTTTTTCTCTGAAAAACGTGCGTGTCGATTGTTGCAGATGCCCGACTCCGTTTCAGGCACCCAGATGCGCGTTTACCAGCACAAGCACAGCTGGACGCTGGCCCCGTATAGCATGCTGTTTCATCCGCAGCAGCCGGTGCTTTCCGCGGGGTCACTCTGGGACGACTTCATCGACAAAGAAGGGCACGGGTGGAAGCTGTCCATCAATTTCCTCAGCAGCTGCCGCTGGACGTCGGAGCAGACTGTCACCATGAGAGACCGATGCGCGTGGCGGATTGCTTCCATTCGGCTGGACAGTCAATTCGCTTTCAAGCATGCCGTTCACTACACCGTCTATCTGTATTACTCGGACGGCACCTTATTCTGCTCGCAATCGGCTTTTAGTTCCAAGTACCAGCTTCCTCACGACAACCTCAGCGACAAGAACTGCTCGCAGGGCATGCTCGTGGACCTGTTCACCATCAAGCCGCTCGACCCCCAAGCGTCGAAGCGCCGCAGCAAGGAGGACGAGCTTGATATAGTAGTGGACATGACTGTGCTCATCCCGGAGAAGGAGTGAGAGAGAGTTGCAGGCGTGGCCCCCACAACAGCGGACTGCACTCTGTTTTGTAGTGTTGAGAATGCTCCAAATGTTGTCACATTCTGTGTGAACGTGCTGTAACTTGTTGTACGTGCTGTAACTTGGTTTCCATTGTTCCAATATTTCCAATGATCTCGACCAGTTGTCTCTGACGTGTCAACTTCATGTGGCAGTACTGGTAGTTGTCGATGCTCCTGCCTTCGAGACTTCATGCTCTAACTCTTCTTTGTGTAGTGTTGTTCAGGCCTAGTACAAGCGATGACATGCTGTAGGTCACCTACAGCAAGTTGCGCATGCAGCAGACTCTGCTCAAAGCCGTACACTAAACGCCTTCAATCAGTAGTGGTCGCGTGCTTGTCCACGGCCAAAGTGTGACTGTGACCACCAAGAAGCTTACACTCTCAAGTAGAAGCATTCAGGCTCGTCACACCTGCGTCATCATGATAGGTGACTTGTTCACATCGGTGGCAGCGGCGAAAAGGTGTATTGCAGGAAGCCACAAGGATGAGGATGGCAATGCCACGCATGGCGCTTGCACCAATGCTTGCGGTGATGCTTCGAGCGTGTACTTATGGCCGCGGGGACGGTATTGAGGCTGGCAACATGGTTGTAAAGAGCAACTTGTGCAACTTGTGACATGGACTATACTACAGCAGTTCTTTGGCCCCAGCTGATAGTGTCTCCACGCTAGATGTAAGCAAGTACACTCGCAAAGAAAACTACAGCTGCCGTCACAATCATACCAGTCACGCACATGCGCCCCC
>RHPI01001116.1:660813-737280 GCA_009103225.1 Chlorokybus atmophyticus | reverse complement strand
CCGGGCCCCTTTCACTCCACCCTACCCCACACACTCGCGCGCGACCTCGTGGTGGCTACCATGTCAATCAGTTGGAACCTCAGCAAGTGTGCAAGAAGAACAGCTAAGCTGCCGGTAAAGCGCAAGTGACAGCAAAGAGGGCGCTGTCGTTTGCACCTTTTGCTAAGTTGCCCACACTACACATGTTGTTGCGCGCATGCAGCCAGTTGGAGCAACTGCGCACGCCGCACCCAGTTGAGAGACGTTCTTCACTCATTCAGCGACTGCGGATTCCTCGGAGGTCCGGATCAGGTTTACACAAGGAACCAACATTTTGACAAGACTTCTGCTGTTGACTAAAATCAATGCCTTGAAAGCGACTGAGAACTTGATTCGCTTTCTCTTCGTTGCTTGTGCCACAGTACGTGCCACAATGTGTGCAGGTGTACGTGAGCACACGCGTGGCGTGCGCATACTTGCGTGCGTGGGTGCACGCGCATGTACGTTTGCGTGCGTGCGTGCGTGCGTGCGTGCGTGCGTGCATATGTGTGCGCGTGTCATTAAGAGCATGACAACAAAGCCAACAACAACGCCGCAAGTGATTCAACGTTGGAGGCAGCAAGTTCATGGCTGGCGCAAGCGTGACGTGCACGGCAGCGTGCGGGACTTCACCGAGCCATGGAGCAACAACCAGTGCCGGGTAGCTCACCTCTCGGACTTTATGTGGCTCTTTTACGCGCTAGTACGCGTGCAAGTTGATTGTTCTGGTGATCAAGTTTAGTCCGTGATAGCGAAACTCGCTGAGGACATGCCACGGCTAAAAAAGTTTCTCGGTAACCAGTCATTGAACTCTATTCATCCGGAATAGATTCACTCCGTATTACGGACCTAGTGCACATAGGGTATAGGGAAAGATTAAAGCATTGACAACACATGTTTTTCTACCAATAAGCGTATACATACACCTACAAATGGTCGTGTACATACTCATAATTGCTCATTTTGAGCTGTACACACAATGCCTACCGTAAGCATTGTGTTGATTCTTAATTTATAAGGAGTACCGTATATACTCGTACACAGCCCTTTACTCAAAGCAAAGCCCCCCTACCCCTTATTAAGGAAGATAAAAGTTTGCTACAATGCACTATATCGAAGGTCGAGGGTATTACTAGCAAATGGCAATTGCCACATTATAGCGAAGCGAGACTACGGTACACCTCCCCCACTGCCTCTCCCGCCGCGTGGCAGACTGTCACTGCCACTGGCATTGGGTGTAGCATTATCAGCGACCGGTTTAGTCATCCGAGTCTAAGCTGTCGTTATCGTACGGCAATATCCAGCAGGAGCAGCGACGCATTCCCATTTCCGACACTGTCGTCAGCGCACCGGCGGCGGCGGCGGCGGCAATAACCCCCGAGCTGACTTCACTCAAGCTCGGCTGTTTTGTCACCAATATCATGCAGCGAATTCAGTCTTGCATATGAACCGCAGCACTAGGGCCTTTACATCCATGTGGTTTATGAAATAGTTCATCAACATGTGTGCAAGCGCAACAGCTCCAGTTGCGTGCTGATAGTTGTGCTTTTTTGCAAGAGAGGTGCCCACGCAACACATGTATTTCTGTATGCGCAGACGGAAAGAGAAGCACGCACCGCACGCAGTTGGTGGATGTCCTTTATCTGGTTGTCGAACACGGGCGGCCATGGCTGGACCAGGTACACAGCTTCTTGCAATTCCCAATAGCATCATCTATTAATTTGGAGTGAGAGCGACTCGGAGCATGCTGCTGTGCATGTGCGTGTGCGTGTGCGCATGCGTGTGGTAGCGAGCACAACACAACATGAACAGCACAACTGAGTTTGCATTTGGTCGCCCAGGGTGATGCAGTGAGGCTAGAGCAAGTGTGCTGCGATGCGCGCAATAGCGTGCTCAACTTCATGAGGCCATGGAGCAACGTCAAATGCACGGCGGAGCGATTTGTGGCTTTATGCGGCTCCTCTACGCGTTCCTACATGCGCGGGTTGACTGTTGTTGTGACCAACCTCGCCACTTGCATCGTCAAGCGGAGTTGTGTGAGACAGATGCTGCGCCTGAGTCGACTTACAATCAAGTTCAAACCCTTCCCTTAAAACCCAACATTGGACCCGATTAAGCGATTCATGAGTGCGCCAAAGGTTGGATGATACAACAACTCTTTATCAAGCTGGAGCGCGCGACGGGCCAAATGCCCGATTGCTATGTTGTTGACTTCACCCTCTTGATGGAAACCAACATCAAGCATCTGGCATTGGACTTGCACCGTCGCTGTCCTAACACTCCAATAAATGTTGTTAATGTGTCTGACTATGACATCCACTCCGAGGTCAAGGAGGTTCACTTGCTGGGGTTGGCGAATTCAACAACACGAGGCTGATCAACCTTTGCCTCGGCTGCACCCGCGGGATCACCTTCCTTCCCATGCTCAAGATTAGTATCCAGGTGGCTTTATCCAGACTATTTTTTCATTATCGGCCGCGCACAAGTGTCTGTTTTATGAATCTGATGATTCGCTGGCTGGGTTGCATGTGAAATATGCCCCCTTCAGTCCCGATGATGAGAACGCGCCTCCCCCCAACAATGGCGTATTCATCACGCCCGGCGCCATCCATTGTCTTGGCAGGAGTCCGTGTGGCCCCTACTTGCATAAGTGTCCACACGACATTCAATGCCGAGAGACCGGGCTACCCAACATTGAAGCACAACTTTGATGAGATAGTTTCCAAGTTTAAAGGTGAGGCACAGAGGTTGTATAATGGCGAAGTTGAGAGCCTTGCATTGAGAAAGTTCGGCAACTTGAAGGAGGCGGAATGGCACATGAAGTATTTCTTAGAGTATAGGCAATGATCATATCTGGCACTTCTTTGCTGAGAAGTTTATGGAGACGCATGACTGCCGGAGCGACTGGGAGACAATCTTGGAGCGGTTGCCAGAATGTTATGATGATTATCTTTTTGCTGCTGATTGCGTTGCGGATAGAGGTGGAGTGGATTATTGACATTCTTCATATGCGTGATTGTCGGTGTTTTGTGCACGGGACGTGCAGTACAACTGCACGCAACAACCGACTGCATATGTTACATATACGGTGTGTATGCTTGTGCTGAAGCAGGCTCTGCTTGCTCAAGTAATCTCATAATCCCCTCCCCCTCCAACCCCATTGTGCACGTGTCTGTCTCCTACCCGCCCTGCTGCAATGTAGCACTGTTGCACGCATGCATTTGCACTCAAGCATATAGCCCTAGCTTAGCAATAGCTTGGTCAGATCAATTTAAAACACCACCTCAAACATGTGCGCACGCGTATGTGCGCAGTTGCCTATCGATATCACCTGCCCAAAAATGCTAAAAATTGACCCTCCTTAATAATCAATACTTCCTTGGCACGTCACAGCACCCCACCTCAATAGCAACCCGGGCTGACAGCCAACACTGACATAATTGGTAACAGTGAGATGACTCTGCCTAGCAGCTACAACTCTTATTATGCACAATATATACCTGTGCTTGGTGGTACGTAATAGTACATGCCAGGGTAAGCCAATCTCCACCTCTCTTGCACTCCACCCCAATGCATGAAACACCAATCTTAGCGACCAGCTCAGGTATACCCGACATTGAGCCGTTGATATCTGGAGGAAACGCCTGGCAAACGCAGCGAGAGTGTACCCAGCAGTACGGAAACAAGCACAGCATTTGACGCATCAGCGACGGCGGCGGCGGCGGCGGCGGCGGCGGCGGCGGCGCAATGGGACGAGTGGGAGGACACGGACAAGCAAGAGGAGGAGATCATCAGCGATGGGGCGGCTGTCGAAGTGCACGGCGGACAAAGCTGCTGCTTTAGCCGTGCACAATGCGCGGATGAGGAAGCAAGTCAAGCAGCAGCATCGCAAAATGTTACCCCGAATGGCCAATAAAATATATAGGACGGTCGTGGGTCTGAGGATACTCAGTCAGCTTGTCGCTGTTCAATCTGCTAGCGATCTCGATACAGGGGCCTGAGCATAACGGCCGTTACCATCAGTTGACGACCGTCTGCGTAAAGAGACTAACTCTAATTGACAGGTATCCGTAAGGATACCCATCAGTCAAGCAAAAGGGACTTAACCTACCGGACAAGTAACTAACCGGTACTTGATAGTTAGGTACCGGCGATTGTACACCAACTGATTGTAACTGACAGGTAATTCATGGTACCTGCCGTTACTGAAGGGTACCTACAAAGGTACCTGTTGGGTACCGTTCAGTCATGATTCAATACCTCACGTGAGTGTCGTCAACAGTGATGAAATAATCATAAAATAATGCATGTGTTGCAAGTCATACTGGTGCTATGCTACAACATGAATTACTGTGAGCGGCTACTACTGCTGCTACTACTACTACTACTACCACCCTAATCCAAGGCCTTATACTAAGCCACCGCTCATCCGCTCCACCTCCGCCGCCGCTCCTGCAAGCACAAGTCAATCACACCAGCGTCATCAACAGCAACATACACACCAATGCTCACAGTGTGACAACTTACATACACATGCTGATGCTTGCCATATACCGCCGCTGCCTGGCCTGGCCCAGCCTAGCCTAGCCTGGCCTGGCCTAGCCGCCTTGAGATCAGAAGGGCGGTTAGGCTGCATGTGCTGTTGCGCATAACACAAAGTTACAGCACCAAGCAAACTTGCTTACTGTTAGCCGCTGCCGCCGCCACCGCCGCCGCTGCACAACTCGACTGTTCAACTTGCTTGAAGCCGTTGAGCGTATGAACCTTGGGCAACCCAAGTAATTCAAACGCGTTGTTACAATGGCACCATCGTAGCATGAAAATAGTACGATGGTGCTATTGTAAAAATGGGATTTTTGTATCGCTTGTATGGTATGATAGTTGCATTTACCATCGTTCCGCATTGCTCGCCGGCAATAAAAGACGGGCGGTCACTTAATTGTCGTAGTCGGTAGGTTGCCGCCGCACTAATAGACGACCAGTGGTCTGCCGTCATTTATTGACAAGCGGGCAGGTCACGGAATAGAGACTGACAGTGATTGGCTTGCCATAGTAGGCAAGCCACCGCGCATACGGTAAGATGGTTATGATACAACCGGCGGCCGATCGTCGCAAAAATGACCGAAAGGTGACCGTCTGCTATGCTAGATAGGTCGCTATCGAGCAGAATAGGCGACCGGCGACCGGCCGTCACTTGAAGATGCGGTGATGTCATGTTCCAATCATCGCAGGCAGGCTTTGATCGCGTGTAGCTATCGGCCGACCGCTGGTCGTCATTACAAGTTGATGAGTAGCACCGGCCGTCCTATTAGTCCCTTCATGGACCAATCCATTAGGTCAGGCAGGGTCAGGTACCCGTCAGTCTCTCAGTCCCTGGACAGTTACTATGTAAAATTTGCGACGAGGAGCCGCAAGGTGAGCTCCTTGTTTAGTGCAGCAAGTGTGATGTCTCTATGCATTTGACTGGGGTTGAGCGCATTGTTTAACTGCTTGTTTGATGTTAGTGTCATGGTCAGCGCACATCATGACGCACTACAGGCCTCACTCTGTTATGTTTGCAAGCTGCTTGCCTTTACACTGCATTGCATTTGGCAATGCGTGTGCTGATCAACGAGTGCTTTTTCTATAGTATTTAACCATGTACCAAGTATGGCTATATTTGTACCATTATTACTGTTATGCAGCGGGATCAAGTGATCAGGTTTAAAATGATACCATTGGTTTCATGCCTGTGAGGTCTATGCAATTGGTGCATTGACATGTGAGTATGATGAATAGCTTTGATTGTGTTTTCCTGCAAGAAAGGTGCCTACAATACGTGTAAATTCGGTGTGCGCAGACAGCAAAATAGGGAGCACCCACCTCGCGCATTTTCTTGATGTCCTCCATTTGATTGCCGAACACGAATTCCCATGGCTGGACCAGGTACACACCATCTGACTGTGTCAAATATCATCACTCCCTGCCCTAAAGTGAAAGAGTCTTGATATACTCAAAGCCTGCTGCTGTTGTGTGCATGCGCGCGGTAGTAAGCAATACAGCACAACGGAGTCGTGTTTTGAATTGCATGGCGACGCAGCGAGGCTGGTGCAAGTGTGCTGCAATACGTGCGACAGCGTCCCCTTCATGAGGCCATGGGACAACGTCCAATGCACGGCTGAGCAGTTTGTTGGTTTATGCGGCTCCTTCGCGCGCTCCTATGTGCGCGGGTTGACTGTGGTTGTGACCGACCCCGCTGCGTACATCGATAAGTGGAGTTGTATAAAACAGATGCCGCGGCTGACAAGTCCAATAATCGAGTTCAACTCTGAAGTTCAAACTGTTCCCTCTGCCCCTCATAGACCTGATTGAGCGGTTGATCCACAAGAGCGCCTGCTTGCCTGTGTTACAACAACTCTCCATTCGGCTCGAGCGCGACGAGCAAAATGCCCGAGCGATATATTGCAGATCTTACTCCCCTGATGCAGACCAACATTAAACATCTAGCGTTGGACCTGCAACGCCATTTACCCACTGGTCTTTATGATATTGTTGATGAAGAAGACTTTGACATGCGCCCCGAGTGGAAGGAGGTTCACGTGTTGGGTTTGGAGACACTCTCCTTGTTAAATAAAATTCACGCACACGAGCCCCTTCCCGCGATTGATTCTAACAACATGCAGCTGAAGAACCTTTGCCTCGGCTGCACCCGCGGGATCGCCTTTATCCCCATACATAAAAGAAGCATATATATGGCTTTGTCTCAGCTAGAGTTTGCCAAGATCGGCCGCATGCACTCGTGTCCATTGTATGGAGTCGATGACTCGCCGCTTCGAATGCGTGTGATGGGGCGCATTAACACAGGGATGAATGGCATGCTGAGGAACCTCTTTCCCCCAAACATAGCGTGTTCATCACGCCCAGCGCCATCCACTGCTTCTCAGAGGACTGGGAGGCCCCTGTTCTCATACAGTTACACACGATAGTCACCGCCGAGAGACCCGGCTTCCCCATATTGAAGTATGATTTTTAGGCGATGAAGGCCCAATCTGAGGATGAGCCAAAGAGGGTATAAGCTGAAGATCTTTAGGAGCTTGCACTGAGCTAGTTTGGCGGGGAACTGAAGGAAGCAGAATACTATATAGGAGGCTATTCAGAGTATGTGAACTACCATTACTGGCAAGGCTTCGTTATAAAGTTTGTGGACACGCATAAGAGTCAGAGCTACAGGATCAATACTTATGGGTTCTCAAGTTCGCATTGGAGGTTTTTTGCTGCGGCTGCAGATGTCGTGAGTGGTGGAGTAGATTCTTGAGGCGTCTTTCAGGGGTGATGAGCAGCTTTGAGGGTGTATTGTATATAATGTTGTTGGTTATCATGAGCACGAGGTGCAGTAGTTAATCTACATGTAATGTATACACAACACCTGACTGCCTGTGTATGTTGTATGTCGCCGATGAGAGTAGAGTACATGTAACAAATTCTGCGCCCCGAATAATAATAATTGCCTATCCCCCCTCCGTATGTCCTGCTTGCCCCTGCTGCAGCACAGTTACACACGCATTCACACATGCCAATTGCCCTGTATGCCCTAGCCTAGCAGAACTTGCTGGCCCAGCTAAGCTTACGCCCACCATCATCACGCGCGCAAGCCAGTGCATGTCTGCAGTTGCCTACTGCTGTTACACCCGATATAGGCCAGACACATACGTGTGCTTACTGCTGTATTACTCCCTCTGGCACATCTGGCACATCACAGCACTTGACCTTACCTTGCTAGTAACTCTTTATAGCACACAACACTATGCATGCAGTGCCACTAATTTGCCTCGCATGCTCCGGGTTGTAACCGAAGGGACAACCAACCCAACAGTCACATGCGGTCACCCACCATTGCCTTCAGCACCTGCATACTCTCTAACAACACCCGCAGCTTTGTCATGTGATCTGTGTTGATCCCTGCCAGTTGCAAGCCGCATGGGGTTGTGCTGCGCGTCAACGTGCTCTGCAGCTATGTGAAGGTCCGACATGACCGCGCTTAGCACATCGTGCGCCTGTTGACTCTCCACACTGCGAACGGTAGATACGTACATCACAAGCTCTTACTGTGCAGTGGCTGTGCGTGTTGTGACAACTTCCAAGATAGGAGGGCGCAATCTTGCTGCCGACATGTGCATATGACTCACCCATTGGTCATGGTATCCCGCATGCTTAGTAGCTCCTCTGGCGTGTACTTCCTCAAAGGTTTGTGCCTGGCTTCACGGGTGCCTTTATTTGATGTTATGGGCATTACCGCAGCTGATGAGGTGGCAAAATCCCTAACAGGTGAATGGGATGCTGAAGCCTCAACATGCACAGGGCGTGGCTGGACAATGTGAAGCGCTGCGGCTTTTGCTCTCAAGCGCGCCTCTGCGGCCCTGTGGAGGAGTAACAACTCAGATGTCGTGTATGTCCTGGACAATTTGCAAGGTATACACAAGGTGTGACAGCCACTGACTTGGAAGGTGGCTGGTTAACATGCCGCAGAGCCAGCAGAATCTTGGCAGCATACTGGCGCCTCTGACTGCCAGACTTGGCTGCTTCCTGTTGTTGTTGTTGTTGTTGTTGCCTGCCCTCAGATTGATTGGTGCCAACACGTGTACTGCTCGCAAGGCTTCTCGGTGAAGTTGTGGGGGACTGACGAGGAGTGTTGGACGGCATCAAGGCAGATACAGAAGGCGAGCATTCAATCTGCACGGCCACATGATCGCCATCAACGGCGAAACTGGTACGCACGGGCTTGAGGATTAGATACACGACGGCGAAGTGCTTGCGTTGGGCGACGGTGTATGCGTGCTCGAGGCCCCAGCGAGCAATTGCTGTGGCTGCAATAGCATCCACGCTGACCAACATGTCCGCTAGATGAGCCGCGGCGAGCAGCGGGTGCGGGTGAGGCAGCTTGATGGCCATCCCCTCGCGGCGTTGCAACTCATCGAGCGCTGTCTCCACAGCAGCCGCCCTTTGCATGAAGTCGACGTCTTTTATGGGAAACCTTGAAAATGGAGGCAGGGCCAGTCCGATTCGCTCGGCCTCGAGCGCGTCCGTCCACGCGTGATCAACTCCTCCTTGCTGCCTGGCCAATGCTGCATCTACCATTGCGAGAAGCAAGCCCGCGTCCGAGTCAGCGTGGCTGCAAACTAAGTCAGCAAGTCGGCTTTGCGTAGAAGAAGCTTGCTGCTGCGCCATAATGGCGGGCAGCTTGACTGTTGGTGAGAGCTTCTCTTGCAAAGATGCGTGCAGAGCTGTCAAGGCAACGTGACTAGCCACTGCTGAGTTAAGCGTCCGATCAGCGATGCTAACAAGCTCGGTGAACTCCAACTCCACTAAATCTGCATTGGTAACCACATGCTGCAGCTGGTTGAAACCCGCAAAGGCTTGAATGCATGCGACTATGTGAGTAGCATAGCCCCGAGCTCCGCTTTGACTGTCTTCAGATGCAACATCAGGTACCAACTCAGGTGCTCTCACTGCAGCGAATGCTGCAGCCGCACCGACAGCCAGGTGCAAGTCGCCATGGGGAGCGATGACCTCGCAGAGGCTGTCGAGCGCAGCGTGGTCACCCGCCCGGTAGCATGTGTCCAATGCCGTCAACCAACTGCGGTAGGCCCAGAGAGGTCTGTCTGTGCAGAGGGCCATAAAGCCATGCGCAAACTGCTGTGCAATCTGAGCGCGAAGCTTGCACTTGGAGCGGCCATCAGACACTTTGATGCTGGAAGGCAACTCTGGACTTGTTTGGTGATCTCTAGGATTGTTCTTGAAAAATTTTGGGTGCAGCTCTAGCCACCGTGCGTAGAGTTGCCCAAAAGTGGCTTTACTTGTCTTTAGGCTGGCAGGTGGCCCCGAATTGGACGCTTCAGGCGGATTCGGCCAACCTGGCTCAAGCCAAGACTTGTGCAACCAATCATAAGCATGGGGCGAGTACTGTTGCAGCGCGTCCATGCCATGCGCATCTTGCTGAAAAGCATCGCTTCGTTGCTGTCCGCTTAGGCCGGCCACATCCACGAGAACCCTGCACACATGCAAATGAGATGTAAAGCACGTGAAATATTTGTAGACTTGCGCGCAACACCATGCGCGAAAAATACATGCACGGACACATGTTACACGCATACTTACTGTTCTGTAGAGAAGACGAGTTGCCAAGGTAGGGCTGATGCAGCAGCTTCATCACTACAGGCAGCCCATGCATTCAGGATGTTTTGCGCTTCGTCCCATTCGTCAGCAGCTTGGCATGCACTGGCGTACTGACATATGACGTACTGCAGGGCGGAATTGTTGATATACAGTTGTTGTGCAGCCTGAAGCCTTACAGCAAGCACGGCAGCGCCTTTCAATGATGCCTTGTCCTGTCGACGGCTCAATGCATGCACTGCTTGCAATGGCTGCTTCGCGGCCACATAGCTGGCTGCTGCCTGCAAACAAAACGCGCACATGGTCATTCAGGGGAACCAATACTGTGAGCACTCCCAGAACCGTCGCATGCAGTCGGTAACGAAGTAGCCACACACCAGTTTTGAGAGACATGCGCAACGGTGCATCTCAAAGGTACTCACCTTTTCGTATTCCCCTTTCTTCTCAAAGTCAGCCGCCTGCTCTTGGTGAACTTGCGCGACAAGCGGGTCTGCCGGCAGAAGTCGAGCTGCAGCCACAGCCAACGCGTCGCGGAAGAGTCCGGCCCGCCGATAGACATTCACCGCTGCGTGGACGTCCTGCACAGCTAGTAGGTGCATGACGGCGCTGTGCAGCTGCAACAAAGCACACCATTCAGGTGTGTGTTTTGATTGATGCGCAGGCAGGTGACGAACATACGAACTGTTGAAGAGACGTACCTCGCCCCGCTCTTCAAGAACTTGTGCGTAAGCTCGCGACACCTGTTCCCAAGCAGATCGGCCTGCGCTGACCGACACGCTGACCCAATCTCCCGTGAGTGCATTCGCCTTCAACAGCATCTCGATGGCGGTGCGTACATCCCCTCGCCAGATAGACAGCATTGCACTTCGCTGCGCGGACTTGACAGCTTGCTCCTCCTCCGCAGCAGACACGATTCCAGCAGCGAGCCTGCTCTCTTGCTCCAAGATCAACGCCAACATTTCTTCCGCATCAACACATAGACCGAGCGCGTCCAACTCTGGTGGCACTGTTGGAGCAGAATCTCCCGATGCACTTGCAGCCGGGAATAGTTGTTCGGCTAGCAACAGGCATGCATTGAGGCCTGTGCGTTGGGTATCTGCGGTTGTATCGGGAGCTGCCGGAAGTAACGACTTTGAACCGTCCATCTTGCGCTTGCGTTGCTTGTTGGCAGACACCGTAGGTTTTGACTTTGCCGCTTGTGGGCTGGGCGGTGGCTCGTTCACTTCAAGTGTAGCATCATCTGCATTTAGATAGTGTTGGCTTTCACTAGTCATTTGCATTGGAGTAGAAGCGAGTGTGCACACACATCAGTACCATCATCAGCCTGACGAGATTCAACTCCATTGGGTGTCAAGGCATCTCCTCGTTCAGCGACAGCTTGGGCAGAAGCTTCATTCTGAGATGCCACCCTGGAGTCTAGTGCGGACTTGTGACTCGATGTTGTAGCGCTTTCTGCAACCAAGTCAGTCGATTGAGATGGCGGCGGTGGAGTATGCTTTGGGGACGTGACGTCCCACACGCGCAACACCTGGTCTTCACCACCGCTGAAGAGCAACTTGGGGTCCGCCAGGCTCCACCTGTAAGAGGCGATGCAGTCAGGGACCCACATCATGTAAGCCAGTTGAAAGATGCTGTGCGTTGCAGACTGTCACCTGACTGTCAACACTTTGCCGTCATGTCCTTGCAAGGTGGCAACAGGCATCGATGTGTCCTGATCGATACTCCACACCATGGCGGTGCCATCAGCAGAACACGAAGCCAGAACAGTTGCATTGTGCGGGCTCCAAGACATATCCAACACCTGCACAACAACCATGTGTTGGTGCGAAGTGCCTGGCCAGGATGGCTAAAGTGGTTGACAAAACGTTTCTGTGCACAACACTTACACGTTTCTTGTGCCCTTGCAGTAATTGAATGCAACCTTCCCGCTGAAAACCCTTTGAAGAACTGTCGTACTGTCTGGAAGTGTCATATACTCTCAACGAGCCATCGTTTGATGCTGATGCCAATAAGAGGCCATGAGTGCTGGCAGCTGAAGCATCAACTGTCATCGCTTCTGGTCTTGGTTGCCATTGCACGCGAGTGATGCCTTTGGTATGGTCCCTGAAGCGGTTCACGCGGCTGTACCATGCACCCTCAGGGGCCCAAACATCCACGGCACCATCGCTGAAGCCAACAGCGAGCAAACGGCCATTATCGTTCCATGCCATGGCCGTCGCAATAGTCGTGGACACATCGAGGGACAATGAGGTGCGCATGTCACGTGGCCTACTGTTAGTTTGGAGCTCCGCAGGCCATTCGAATAAGGTACCATCATTCCCGTAACTGTACAGTATCGCCTGAACGACGTCAGCTTGACTACTTGTCGTGGATTCAATGCCGGTATTTGGTACTTCCACTTGCTTTGTAACTCGCCAGCTTAAGTCGGTCACGGCATCAACATGCTTTGCAGCCGCAATGGTGCTCCTTTCAGCGCGCACGTCGCAGTAACCAACGTGGCCGCTGGCAGTGCCAAAAGCAATCACATCTTCCTGAGTTGGATGCCACGCAACTGCTGTTACCTGTTACAAAGTTCCATGTTGAAAATTAGAGATGGCTTACTATAGCACCTTCACAAGTGCCTTGGTAGAAGCTTACCTTGGATTGCAAACCTCGCCATAGCAGAATGCTGTGGTATGGGTTATTAGGATCAGAGGGGTTCCAGACACGAATCGTGTTGTCTCCGCAGGCAACAGCAACCTAACAAGACACAGCAGGTGAAATTTGATGGCAAACAATGCTTGAGTGTTCCTGTATATAATCTTCAGCATGTCTATACTACTGCCATTGTGACACGCTACCGCCTCTTGCTAAACGGTATAATTGTGCTTTCATTGGCGAGGGGGCCATACCTTGTGTGAAGGAGAGACGGACATGCTGTACACGTAGCTTCCCAAGCCCAAGATGGACCACACGCAGGCCTTCTCTTCAACGTTCCACAAAACGATGGAGCGGTCCATAGATGTGGTCATGAGGTACCGACCATCACCAGACGCACAAACACTAAACACAGTGCGCGAGTGCCCTGGCGGGAAGCGCACGATGGGCGGGTACCTCGCGTTCTCACTGGCGGGTGTTTCCAACAGAAACAGAGTGCCCATGTGAGCGCTGCAGATCAAGCGTGGCCCCGCGGCTTCACTTGCTGCCGGCACCCAAGCCAATGCAACCCACAAGCGCTCCTTTTGAGCATCAGTGACACCGGAAGGCGGACCGGGAAGTCGAGTGACATGCTTCAACACGGGTGGACTTTGCACATCATCATTGCATCGCCATATGCGCACGGCGCAATCTCTCCTTGAAGCTGCCAGCAAAGACCCCTGCCAGGCCATTGCATGCACCTGGGCTGCGCTGTCGAGCAGCCGATGAACGGTGGTGCAGGTGGTCATGTCGACAAGTAACAGGCTTCCATTCTGGTAGCCGACGGCCACCACGTTTGTGGACTGAGGTGAGGCTGCCATAGCCACAATGGCATCCACTTGCGGACAAAACGACACAGATGACGACCTGTCGCTGTCGCCTGCCTGCCAGCAATGCACGGCGCCTTCACTATCACCAGAGAAGAACGTTTCTGGTGTTACAACGGAAGTGGTTACAGCAGCTACTGGTGCCTGCAGTCGCAATGCAGGTATGTGATGCAAGAATGTCATGCAAACAGACCAGCGTGGTTGAATCTGAGACAATTGCGTGTGTGCAAGTGCAAAACAACAATGCTACAATGACAACCCTCCCAAAGCTCACCTTGTGGCCGCGCAGAGTGTGCAACAACTTCATTGTTCTCGTGTTCCATACTTTGATGGTCTTGTCCATTGAGCCCTATCAATGCATGCATCAGCACGTTGGTGTCGGCCAATGGCAATCCATCAATAGCTTACACAGCTGCTGCTAAGACATTTGCTGTGTTCAACTCACTCTCATACACGGGCCACATGGCACTTACTGAGACAAGCACATTGCTCGCGTTCTTCAGGGAGGCCACAGCGGTGACACGATCTTTGTGGCCTGCACACAGCATTGGTGTCAACCTCCGCAAAAGCATATCAAGCACTGCTTACACACATACCAAGACTACCTTGCTCAGGAAACGACTTGCAAGAAATGCATGCTTTTCAACAACTACGCTGCTAATGAAAACTGTGGATAGTGGAACATGTGTCAAGCACTTGGAGTAAAAGCCTCAAGCACTGAAGTCTTAGGATTACCTGACAGGATACCCTGCCACTTGAGTTGCGAAGGGAGCATGACAGCGATAACATTGCGTGCGGCATATGCATAAACTGCGCCATCAGGCCCGCCCCAATCAGCAAGGTGCGCACCATACCTGGACACAACACGCCGGTCATGGTTGAGCATCATGTAGCCTAAAAAGAGTTCACTCGCTGCATGCGCATGCAAAGTTGTCACGGTTGAATGTCATGTAGCCTACAGAGAGATTAATCAGCGCATGCGCAAGTGCTTGTTCAATTGTGCAGATTGATTGGCTTCCAGAATAAGCTTCGTCGCTCTGCATTCACATTCGAAAAGCATGTACTGTCGCCTGCTGCTCTTTGCATGCGCAGCTTGGCACCCCGAATCGAAGCTGATTACCATCCATGCTGCAGTGACTGCAGAGAAGCATGCGCTGTCGCCTGCTGCTCTTTGCATGCACAGCTCGGCACTGTGGAAGCTGATTACCAGCTGCATTGACTGCAACAGAGGCGCAAGCCTTGCTGATAGAAAGTGTATTAACATGCTTCCTCCTGAGCTGTAAGCTGGCAATTCGTTTGCGCACAATGGGTTCATACAACACAACTCTATTAGCTACCAGCTGGTTACAAACGATGGTGAAACTGATTGCAACAATGCATGCTGCTCCCCGTTTGCGTTGCTTGATTTCGCTTACCAATTGGGCGATGGAGGTAGACCTATTGGCTCCATCATCATCGTTGTTAGCGCTAGCGCCAGTCGCTGCAATTGTAGCTTCACGGCTACAACTTTGATAGCATCCAGCGACCCGCAAGTACGAGCAGCATGCTTGATCAGCAGGCGACTAGTCCAGCGCGTAAGTTAGAATATCACATAGCTACGAAGCTAACGATATCCTCCACACAGTGCTACCTTTGCCTGCAACTTCAAGCACATAATACCACAGCATGGCATGCCGCAGAAGCATGCTGGAATGCGATTGACATTGCCGCCGCCGCCGGCGCAGCGAGTGGCGCTTTGCATGC
This sequence comes from Chlorokybus atmophyticus, assembly GCA_009103225.1. Lineage (NCBI taxonomy): Eukaryota > Viridiplantae > Streptophyta > Chlorokybophyceae > Chlorokybales > Chlorokybaceae > Chlorokybus > Chlorokybus atmophyticus. The sequence continues at coordinate 721,867 of RHPI01001116.1, read as the reverse complement.
AGGAGACGTGTTCAATTGGGTGGCGACGGCGGTGGTGGCGGGGTGGTCGTCAGCTTGAGGGTTGAGCGCGCTTACCAGCCGAAGCTCCGCTGGTATGCTCTCTTAGCATACTTGCGTTTTCCTGCTTTCAGCTGCGCTTTGCGCAGCAGCTTTTAGTGTCGAGCGCTGCTGGGCTGCTGTTGGTGAAGCCCAACGCAGCAGCTGCTTGCGCGAGTTGGTTTTGGGTGTCATGTTTCTTGGCTTTCTCATCGCAAACTCGAGACTGCAACATAACCAGGATAGATGTAGCGTCAGCCGGTTAATATCGGCTGTTGTCAATCTACTTACTCAAACCACCAATGTCTTACCAAAAGCACGGCTAGGTTCGTGACCAACAGCTGTGTGTGAACACTACCATCCATAACTACAGGCACTCAACAACCACCAGCACACAGACAGACGTACTGACTTTGTCTTGTGTTTTGCGGGTCGATGTGTATGCAAACTGCAGCATGCCTTGCTGACATAGTACATCAGGCTTTCACAAGACTAAGTTGTTTTATTGTAAACTAACTCGACAAACATGCATAAAGGCTACTTATGATCGTTGTTACGACAGGCAAGGAACTGTTGGGGCAAGGCGCCTGCTGAGCTTTTGTTGTCAGCGGTTTTTGTAAAGTTTACCAATTGGAAAGCTGCCTGAAAGCACAATGCAATACCAAGTCGCAAGCTGCACACGATGAGCAGGTAGTGGTCACGTCTTGGTCTCTTCCAGCCTTTGGCCATGGCCGTTGCAATTATCCATGATTACCCTTCTTCTATTATATTCGGTAGACATTGCACATGGCTCATGGCACTGAGCTATTTATGAAGCAAGCGGACGACGTAGGCAAGCAGCAGTTAGCAATATTGCCACATGAAGCAGGTTGGCAGGGAGCGAAGGCACAGCATGAGCTTCAGGAAGAGTTTCAACAGCTTGGATCTAACACAAGCACGGATGTTGTGTCACAAGCCGCTTCTAATCACAGCGCTCATTTGACAACAACAAGAGGAGCGACGGAGGTGAGACAGTTGTCTTGTCAATGTCTACAGCTACAGTTGGTCTTGTTGACAATGTCCGCTACAAGGACTAATGCTGGTACTTGCAATGGGATGGGTACCTATCAAGCCTTATGTAGGTTGAGAGACAATCAGGACGTCTTTGGTTTCAGCTGGTAGACACCTCAGCAAAGGGTTGTGTGCACTTGATTGCACAGGCGTAAGGCTGGTCACTATCTGTACCTGAGTAATCTACATTGTAATATGGCTTGTTGCATATCTACAATTGTGTTTCCGACTTGTCTGCCGACAGGCGTACTTGGTGGGACGCTCAAGGTACCAGAATACTACCAGTTGAAAAATCTGAAGGCATTGTGGGGAGGCGGCTCGCATGCTATGTGGCGGAATAAGCACTGGTTGCAGAGACACAACGAACCCGACAGGTAAACGCGTACTGTGTACATGCGTGTGCATGCGCTTAACCAGTCATCAATAGTGTACCTGAAGCTCAAGGTTCTTAGTGTATGTGTTCCAATCTCGCCATTACTCCTGAGCACTTTGGCCTTAGTGACGAAGCTGCTGTAACAGCCCAAGCTTCGCAACTTCTGTTTTCTATGCAGCAGTGAGTAGCTGTTTCACTTGTGGAGCCGTGCTTGTGCGTGTTGAGAATCCCACATGGGACTGGACTGAAAGGGATGCTTTCACCTCTTCACGTGGTGGTATCTACAACATCAAACCATGCCTGGCACAAAACCGTACAGCATACAGGCCAGCGGAGATCCTCAGCATGCAGGATGTTATTGCCAACAGGTGAGTCGTTTGTGTCAACACTGTATGTGCCAACTCTCATGCTACGAGTTGTCACATAATGCACATGTTTTGACGCATGTCTGTTGTTGTTTGCAGTGTGGAGAGTTGGTTAGCGCTTGATGTGCTGCACACAGTTGTGCTGGACCTTCATGTAATTGCGAAGAATGTGATAAGGCCAGGCAACCCGACGGCCTGCAACTGGCAGATCAACACATGTTGCATGACAATTTGTCATTGACAATGCCGCTGGCGTTGTTAGAGACTTGACAGCAGGTGCAGAAGGCAATGTGTGGCGACCACATGTGAGTGATGCGATGGGTTTTTTGTTTTCTAAAGACAACCTGCATGCTAGGCAATCAGATGGCATTTTGCATGCATGTTGTTGTGTGCTGGAAAGCTGCTAGCTGAAGCTGCTAGTAAGGTTGGGTGCAGTGTGACGCCAGCCTGGTAGTATCAACAGCAAACATGCGTAGTTGGCGTTTAGCCTGCCTCGGGTTATGCGACAACAGCAGTAGTATCGCATGCAATCAGTTGGGCACGCAGAGAAGTTCAGCAGCACACGTATATTTACTCACACACCGGCCACAAACACCTGCACATGCATGCAGGTGACGGACTTGAAATGCAAGCATGCATGTCTAACGGGGTGGAGTAGTGGTAGTGCGATAGCATAGGTGCGTGACCCGGTGGTTGGATATGTGAAACTAAAGTGGGTTGTGAGCATAGTTGTTGCGCTAGTACAACTACCATGACTGGTGCATGAGCATGCCCGACATGTAGCTAGGACTCCTGGCTGCAAACTGCATGCTTGCATCAAGTAAGGGGTATTACCCGAGAGGCTCTCGCTACGCTCGAGGCGAATATTGCGTGCATTGACCGGCCTCGAGGGGAACACCCCGCGAATCTATAGGCATGCCGAGGCGAGTGATCCCCCGCCGAAGCGTCGATATCGGCAACATTCTACCAATCTTCAAGTATCTGAGCTTGAGCTTTTCGCGGCTCTACCGGCTCTACCGGCTCTAACAGCCCGCGGCCGGTCTGCCAATTAATCATGCGGAGGGTGCCCTGTCAGCCGATGCCGGAGCACGCGGGTGACAATAGGAGCATACTATGAGCATTGTCTATAATGTTGTGCCAATATCTAAGAATGTCAGCTCTTGACGTCACCCGCTTGCCGCTTGCCGCAAACTTGACACTCCCGCGGCTTGTCACATGACATAGGCCACGTGTCATCACAGTCATCACGATCGTTGCCGTTTACCCGCGCTTTCAAGCTTATCGTCTCAAATTTTGCATTGATAAGCTTGAAAATGCTCCGTTATTTTTTGCGTCGACGACCGCGGGTTAACCGTCAATTGTCGGTCCTTTGCCCGTGCATATTGGTCACTTTTGTTGATCATCGGTGTAATATGTGGTTTTTGAACCACGCTTTATCTGGTTTAAACCGCGGTTAACGTCGTGGTTGAGGGCTTTTTCCCGTTATTATGTTAGAGCGTTAACCCTATTTTTGTGGTTTAATACACAATGCTGCCTCCAACCTCTTTGAAGGTTAGATTTAGCTTCGCTTCTGGTTAGCGTCGGTGTCCTTAGCGGCGGCGGTGGCGTGATTCGCGTGGGCGGCGGGCGTGGCGGGGGGGCGTTTGTGTTGGTGGGCCCTTGTATGAACCATTGCTTTGACCAACTTCTTATAAACGATGGCGAGGCTTTCGGCGTTACCGGCGATGAGCTCGGCTCTTACCCTTTTGTCGGCTCACTCGTCCACCCCTCCGCCTCCAACTTTCCCAACTGTCTTCTCGAGGTAAGAAACTTTGTGTTGTGCTTTGTGATCTGCCGGGTTTGCTGCTTGCTTTGCTGCATTGTGCTTTGCGCAAGCAGTAAACTGTAGTGATGTGGCTTTGCCGCCTTACTGCTGTCTTTCTTGCTTTAGTTGTGTGTACATCTTAGTGCTTACTTGTAAACAAGTAAGCAAAGCTGTTTGCTTGATTGGCTGCTTGCTTTTGCTCCCGTTTTGTTGCACAGCAAGTCAGCATAGCAACTTTGCTTTCTTGTTACGTGCTAGTTGGTTTGTTGCATTGCTGCTTACTTTGTTTATAGGCCTTTTGTTCTGTAATTAACAACTTCTTGGCATTTACGATACTCTGCTTGGAAAGACAACGAGTATGATTATGGCGAGAGCCCCAGCAGAGACCCTTATTTACTTCCTCAGCATCGTTCTCAGCTTCATGCTTCTGCGTTGCGTCAGCAGGATGCTATGCCTGTTGAGGTTCAACAACAGTCTCAGCATCATTTGCTGTAGCAGGGACAGCCTCCTGCTGTCCAACAATCACATAAGCTTCCCGTTCCGCAACCACCCCGTCAGGTATTTCAACTGTTGACTTGCATGTGCTCACTTGCTTTGCAGCTTGCTTTCCGGCTGCATTTGCTTTATGGTAATTTTGCTTTATTCTGCATGTGATGTTTTATTTTTTAACCAACTTGTTCATAAACCACTCGGGTTTTCGCAACCGACGCCGACAAGCAAGCTGAAATCCTTGCTTGCACACAGGCATTTGCTGAAGCTTCTCCACCAACCGTGCGAACGACTTCCATTAGCTGACATCCTTGTTGCTGCTAATCAGGCAACTTTACATTGCTATGTTTTATATTATCTGATTTTGCGATTGTGACCTTTTCTCATTGGTTGTTTATCATGCAGGTGCATCTTGATACTCTAGGCCACCCTCCAGTGACTAATTTGTAGTCTTCTTTGGCTAACAACATTTGACATCCGCCTCCCATCCGGCCAATTGGGCATCCTTAAGTGTCGGCTCCCCGAATGTCGCTACCTTCTGGAGCTCCATAGCATCATCTTGCACAGTCAATGTCTGGCATCCATCTTCCTGCTGACTCTGCTCCTCCCTGCCCTGGTGCTGTCCCTAGGCCCAAGCGGGGCAGAAAATCCAAGGCTACCACAACCTAGGCATCGATTCCTGCTGATTTTCGTGCATGCTTTACGGCACCACGCCTGCTCTCAGTTGCTAAGATTGCAGTGCTTGGTGTCAGCAAGAGTGCAAAAAATACAGAAGCTGTTGACCGCGGTGTGGCTGGCCGCTTGAATGTGTAAGTCATAGTTGTGTGGTCATAATTGTTGCATTCATAATTAATGTTGTTCTTATCTGCATGCTAACCTGTTGGCAGGTACTTTACTGAGCAAAAGAAGCAACCGATCGAGACGCTAATTACTGGGGAACTTACAACCGAGCGAAATCTGGATCTCAACCTTGCGCTATGCAGTTGGCTTTGGCAGTAAGTGTTGTGTTTGCATCTACTGATTACTTTTAATGTGCTTTCAGCTGACTCTTGTCTGTTTGTTGCAGTGTTGAACGGGTTGATGGCAAGAATGGGTTGAAGTCAGGTACAATCAAGATTTACTTCAACTCCTTAATCCGCTACGTCAAGGTATACCCCCACCCCCCACGTTTGTGCCTGCTTGTTTTGCTTGCTGCAATTAACTAATTGACATGTGCTTGCAGAATTACGTGGAAAATTAAAACATCATCAATGGCACAACTTCACCGTTCTCAAGATCCGTGATGATCCTCTGCTCCTGGTCGTTCATCAAAGTTGGTAACAGCAAAGTGCAACAATCCGCTCAAGCTGGCCTTGCTGTACATAGTCAGCACCGTCAGCTGACCCTGGAAGAACGGCGCATCACCCACGACTCTGACTACTGGTTGCATGCCTCCACTGACGCTGTATATTTTTCATGACAAGGTCGGCTATTGCCTCCTCATCGCGTTCGGCGGAAGAGGAAGGTAGTTCCTCTACAACCTGCTTGATGAGGAGCTTGAGGTATGTTTGTGACGGTTTGTGCTTTGGTTGACTGTTTGCTTGTCACCAACTTGTCATGTGTGTAACAGATGTATGACGCGGGAATCCCTTTTTGTGATTTGGCAAACCTAGGCATGCGGTTGCGGTATAGCCCCTCTCGTCCAACAAGAACCATTAAGTCTTCATGGTGAGGCCCAATCTCCATCTACAGACTCAAGTTGTCTTTGGCAATTTGGAGACCCTAAGACCCTAGCTGGTGTGTACAGTCCATGTCGCAAATTTTACACGGTGACTGAGTAAGGACTGAGGGACTAACGGGTGCCTGAGCCTGCCTGCCGCTGCCTGAAATGTTTCATTGGACTGTTAGGTTTGCAATTGGCTTGAGCGAACTGACGCAGACAGCCGCGGGCCGAAAGTGGTTGTCCGTGGCACTGACCGGCCGAGAGTTTTCAACCGGTTACCCTTTGGTCGATGTGCACAGACGGCCGTTAGCCGGTAGTTACGGACAGCTGACAGCAATACCCGGCAATTTTTTCGCCGGCTATTGCTGTCAGCTGTCCGTAACTACTCTTTGCCGTTACACTGCTGTTAACATGTGACTCTTACCGTTTAACAAGAGTTGGCGGATTTTCCCGTAAGCCAACACTAACATGCCATGCAGCTTGTACAACCCTTGGACTGACTGTTTGGTCTTGCACCTATAAGCCCACAATATACACAATATACCGGCAGTGGTGGGAGTATGTCCACTGGCAATTGAGCAGCCTTGCGCATGAAGCTACCCTTAAACATTGAGTCTAGCTGTCGCAGTCATGCGCAGCTTGTCAACCCATGGTGCCTGCCTCAGAACTCCTCCTCAAACCCCCTCCTCCTGCTCCCCCTCCGACAAGTCTTCTGCTTCAACATCGGAGTCATCTTCATCTGCTGCCTCGCTCGCTGACAGTACTGCGGCTACTTCGTCCTTCAGCTTGAATGTCAGCGCCTCGCCGTGCACGCGCATGCGCTTGGTGGTCGCTTTGAGAGTGACCACCGACATTTAGTAATGCTGTAAGAGTGGCGTGCTGCCAAAGGACAGCCCATCAGCATAAACATGCTTACCTCGTCTGTCGTTTGTTGCACTCCGCCAGGCAGACAGTCATCCTGCCGCGCTGCTCTCGGTTCACACTAATCAATATCGCAATCTGCAAGCATATTGCTTAATTGCCGCTGTAAACATTAAACTAGGTCATGGATTACCCGTTCGTGGTACTCCGCAGCTTCTCTTTTGCGACTTGTGAGCTCCCGCAAGTAGAAATAGGCTGTGCATTTGCGAGATTGGTCATGCTGTTCATGTGCATGACACTTGAGGCTGTGCATGAGGGTGTGCATGTGGTATTGACAGTATATGTCATGTGTAAGATACTTGAGGCTGTGCATGTTGAGAGTTTTTCCTACATACGATCAGCATCGACCCTCCACACAGGAGTAGAAGGTCGTAAGGACGAGCACTAGGTCCGGACTTAGCAAGATGGCGTCGTCGGACCAGACTCCGGACTCCAGACTGGAGCCTTACCAACTGCTTCGTATCTCCGCGTATACTTACTCATATTAGGCGTGTGAGAGCTTGTTGTAAGCTCTGGTTGTAAGAAAGATAACGCAGCTTAGAGTGCGTCAAATGGCTGAGTATAGCTTACGCAGTGCTTGCAAACGTAGACATGTGTGTAACTGGCTGGTATAAGAACCAGCGGACAACTTGTAATAGATGAATGTGATGTGACTTGTGTATGCTCTGGTGGCGGTAGCTCTGTTTTTGTGTGTCTATGCTTGCCTCAACTACATGTGCATGCTAGTCCTTCAACAGATTATGGGCCCACACTACGTTTGAGGAGTGTGTGTTGAGGATATTCTTGTATCCAGTCAGCTTGCCCTGTGGATAAGAATAGCCGCGAGAAGATTCAGGCGCGAGAAGGTTCCAGTCGAGAAAGGTCCAGGCGAGGACTTCAGTCGAGAAGGTTCCAGGCGCGGAGTCGAGTTCGGAGTCTGGGGACTTCCAGGCGCTGTAGAAGAAACGTTGTAGCTCGGTGGTTACGTCATTGTATGGCACGTGTTATAGCTTGTTGGAAAGCTCGTAAAAGTAGCTACGTGGTGCAACTTAGAGCGCAGGAATCGGTTGAGTGTAGAAGTCGTGGTGGCTTCTAGAGTAGACAGGTGCAGAACTGGCGGGTATAAAAGCCCGCGGTGTGACTTTGTTGTAATCCTTAGAAAGCCTTTTGGATCAGCCTTGTGTGTATGCTCTGGTAGAGTGTGTGTACTTGTGCTTGCACCAACTCCATGCATGGTCTGTAGTGGCCGAATCTCAACAGGTTATGGGCCCAGACTACGCTGGTCTAGCAAGTGTCTAGAGGCGAGATAACGGCAGTAGGCTAGGCAAGGAGGTCTAGCTAAGTCTTGTAAGGTTGGGTTGAGTCCTGGAAGATGGCAACCAACTACGACAAGGTGACCGTGGAGCCTTTGGACGTGGACAACTACAACACATGGAGCGTGCGCATGAAGATGTTGCTGGTACACAAAGACTTGTGGGAGTGGGTGGACCCGGAGGAGGCTGACCCTATGTCTACAAAGCAGAGTTCGGTGTTTAAGCAGCAAAGTGGGAGAGCGCTTGCCCTGATCGGTCTCAACGTGAAGGATCATCAATTGGTGTTGGTGGATGGCTGCAAGACTGCACGAGAAGCTTGGGAGAAGTTGGCATCGCACTTTAAGGCGAAGAATAGCGCGAGGAAGGTGCAGCTAAAGAGAGAGCTCGCTGGATTGAAGAAGCAAGGAGCAGCGGAGCCTATTACCAAGTATGTGTCGCGTGCACGAGAGTTGCAGAAGGACCTTCAAGGCGTTGGCTATGAGGTGAAGGAGTCCGAGTTGGTGTGGCAAGTACTGTCTGGGTTGCCTGATGACTATGACACGGTGATCACAATCTTGGAGGGCTTGGAGGCAGAACCCACGGTGGACGAGGTGGTTCCAAGATTGCTGCAGGTGGAGTCAAGGCTAGCGAAGAAGCATGAGGAAGGCCCGGAGGCGACGGCTTTCTCAGCGACTTCAGGAAGAGGTACTGATCGTTTTCAGCATGGGTCTGGGTGTTTCAGTGGTGATGGTGGCGGTGGTAGTGGTGGTGGAGCGTCCAGGAGTGACAGATTCTGCTACTATTGCGGGAAGAAGGGCCACATCAGGGTGCATTGCTCGACGAGGAAGCAGCACGAAGAGGAGCGTGGTGGAGAGAAGCATCATGCCATGACGGGACGTGTTCGAGAAACGCTTGTTGCCTTTCATGCAACAACGGATGGTGAGGCAGCTGGTTGGGTGCTGGACTCGGGTTGCACGAGGCATATGACGGGTGATCGTGAGAAGTTGGCGAAGTACAAGGTCTTGGAGAAACCTATGAAGGTGAAGTTCGGCAAGACGGAGGTGTTCGCGGTTGGTGTAGGAGAAGCCAAAATCGTGTCCCAGGTTGGAGGAAGGACGAGGCAAGTGTTGTCGAGAGAGGTTTTGTATGTCCCAGGGCTAGAGGTTAGCCTATTCTCTGTGCGCATCGCGGCGAGAGTTGGTGCTGTGACAGTGTTTAGTGGGGACATAGGAAGGGTAGTGCTGCGTGGTGTCACAGAGTTGGTTGGCATCAACGTTGGAGGGCTCTACATCATTAAGGAGGTCAAGGGTGCGGAGATGCACAAGAAGACCAAGGTGGAGGTGTCCAAGTCAGCACCGGTTGTGAAGATGACGAAGAAGGCCAAGGTCGAGCATGTTACTCATAAGGGAGCGGGAGCTCAAGAGAAGGTGACGAATAGCGTGTCACATGCGAGTGGTGGAGTGATTCCACGTGTGGAGGTTGCTGGTGGTGTCAAGAAGGCTAAAGGTGCAGTTCCGGAGCCCGTGGGAGCCAAAGGAGGCATTGGCATCAGCAAGGACAAGAAGGAAAAGCATGGTGGTGGTGGTGTGCAGGACGTTGCCGAGAGTGAGCACGTGGGAGCACATGCAAATGACCATGAGAGTTGCAATAAGGGTGTGCAAGTGAAGAGTTTCAAGGAGGCGCTCATGAGAGGTGCGGGAAGTGTTTTTAAGATGGTTAGAAGAGCAAAGGATGGCGTGGGAGTTCGTCGCGCATAAGTACGCAAGGAGTTGGCATCGAAGATGTTAAAGGCCAAGCTGCTCGCGTGGGAGTGTTGAGGATATTCTTGTATCCGGTCAGCTTGCCCTGTGGATAAGAATAGCCGCGAGAAGATTCAGGCGCGAGAAGGTTCCAGTCGAGAAAGGTCCAGGCGAGGACTTCAGTCGAGAAGGTTCCAGGCGCGGAGTCGAGTTCGGAGTCTGGAGACTTCCAGGCGCTGTAGAAGAAACGTTGTAGCTCGGTGGTTACGTCATTGTATGGCACGTGTTATAGCTTGTTGGAAAGCTCGTAAAAGTAGCTACGTGGTGCAACTTAGAGCGCAGGAATCGGTTGAGTATAGAAGTCGTGGTGGCTTCTAGAGTAGACAGGTGCAGAACTGGCGGGTATAAAAGCCCGCGGTGTGACTTTGTTGTAATCCTTAGAAAGCCTTTTGGATCAGCCTTGTGTGTATGCTCTGGTAGAGTGTGTGTACTTGTGCTTGCACCAACTCCATGCATGGTCTGTAGTGTCCGAATCTCAACAGTGTGAGACCAGCTTGTGTGCATAGTAGTTCTACACTACGGTAGCTTGTTGGTAGCAGAGCCTTGGGTGTCAACTGCAAGTGAAGGCAGGCACGACAATGATGGAGGCGATCTACGACAAGGGGCAGATTGCAAAGCTGGACACCAACAACTACAACACATGGTGCGTGGCGCTGAAGGCCTTGCTCATCCACAAGAAGGTGTCGAAGTGCGTTGATCCAAAGGCACCACCACCAACACCAGGAGCGAACACTGTGTGGTTTGGTCATTTAGCAGAAGCACACTCTTTGCTTGTGTTGATCAGCAAAGCGCATCACTTTCCCATGCTCACTGCATGTGAAGATGGTAGACAAGCTTGGGAAAAGCTATCAGCCGTTTTCAGAGCCAAGAATAATGCCAGAAAGTTGCATCTACGCAAGCAGCTCAGCGCACTCGGGAAGGAGGCAGCAGAACCTATCACAAAATATGTTGCACGCGCAAGAGAGCTATGGGCAAACCTCATCAGCATCGGCCACAACATAGGGGAGACGGAGGTAGTGCTGGCCATTGTTGCAGGGCTACCATCAGAATACGAGGTCGTCGCAACCCTGTTGGAGACGTCATCATCGGAGTTGACGTTTGACGATGTGCTACCGAACCTGCTCACCGTGGAGCAAAGGGTTGTGAAGAAGGACGAGCAAGCTGATGCCGTGGCCTTCTACACCAACAAGCACGGGAAGAAGAGCAACCATGAAGAGAAGAATAAGGGCAACAAGCCGGGCAATCCTCGTCACAAAGACCTCACATGCCATTGGTGTGGTTGGAAGGGGCACATTGTGAAGGACTGTAAGAAGAAACAACAGGGGCAACCTAGAGCAAGCACCGGCAACAGCGGCAACGAGCACCAACACAAGGAGAAACATGTCGCCTTCACTGCATCCACTTCGAGGGCGGGCACAGCTTTCTGGGTGGTGGACTCTGGTTGCGATTGTCATCTCACACCAAACAAGGAGGTGATGGAGGGCTACAGGAAGCTGACGTCCACAATTAAGGTGGCGGGCTTTGGTAGTGAAGTACTAGTGGCTGAGGGAGTTGGCAATGTGCGACTTCTGTGGAAGGTTGGTAACACACAGCGAGAGGTGTTGTTACGAGACGTTCTGCATGTTCCAAAGGCTGTTGCGAGTCGGTTCTCTGTAAGAGTTGCTGAGCGCTTGGGTGCTGAGATAGTGTTCCGGAAGGGTGGCTGCACAGTCATCCTTGATGGGGTTGTGCACATGGTTGGAATTGCTGATTCGGGAGGGCTCTACCACGTGGAGCAGCACTCTCAGGGCATTGACATTCAAGCCATAATGGTGAAGGACAAGGAGTCGCCAACATTGTGGCATCGAAGGTTCGGGCATCCCAACTACGTCAACCTCACTCGCCTTGTCGCTGAGAAAATGGTCAAGGGCATCCATCTCAGCACAGAAGAACTCAAGAATGCATTAGGTGCACTTTGTGAACCTTGCCTAGTTGCAAAGCAGCGTGCTATACCATTCCCATCATCCATATCTAGCAGTCAGCATCATTGCGAGCTTGTGCACATGGATGTCTGTGGCTCTATGCGCATTGTGGCGAAGGGAGGGGTCAGGTACTTTGCTACATTCCTCGACGACTACAGCAAGCTATCCGTCAACCCTCCATTGACACTGAAGTCAGATGTTGCTGGAGTTGTGCGCACAGTTGTGGCCCTGTTGGAGACCCAGTCTGGCAACAAGATGAAAGCAATGAGGAGTGATCGAGGAGAGGAGTACATCATTCAAGAGTTGAAGGAGTTCTTCGCTAGCAAGGGCATACGCCACGAGACAACGGCACCCCACACCCCGCAGCAGAATGGAGCAGCTGAACGCCTCAGCAGGACATTCTTGGAGCGTGAATGAGCCATGCTCAATTACACCAAGATGGAAGACATTATGTGGAAGGAGGCGGTACTCACTGCCAACTACATCCGCAACAGGATTCCGGTGAGCTCAGAGCAGAAGACTCTGTGGGAGCACTTCTATGGAGCCACACCAGCTGTGAGTGGTATGCGTGTGTTTGGATGCACGGCATATGCACTAGTGCCTAAACAGCTCAGGCACAAGCTGGAGCCGGTCAGCAAGAAGGGCATCTCCGTTGGCTATGAACCGGGTTCCAAGGCTTACAGAATCTTGCTTAAGGACACTCGGAAGATCATCGTAAGCAGAGAGGTGGTTTTCCACGAGGGATTATCACAACCAGAAGCAGGCCCCTTTCCTGAAGATAAAGCACAGCCAAAGGAGCATCCAAAGACAGTGGAGGCTACAGGCAAGGCCATCATCAACAATAAGGGTGAGCAGGACTCAGCTGTAGCAGGCCAGGAGGAGCCGCACCTGCAGCAGGAGCACGCAGCTCAGAGATACCCAGTGAGGGACAGAAAGGCACCTGACTTTTTACACAAGGCACACGTCGCCAGTGTGCACAATAAGGAGTCAAGCACCTACGAGGAGGCATTTTTAGCACCAAATTCGAAGCGATGGCAGCATGCTATGGACGAGGGAATTGCGTCACTCCATGCCAACAACACTTGGTCACCGGGGCAGTTAGCGCAAGGAGTGAAGACCATTTCAGTGACATGGGTCTTCAAGGTGAAGCGTGATGGTCAGGGCAACATCGAGCGCTACAAGGCAAGACTGGTGGCAAAAGGGCTTTTTGCAGTAGGAAGGTGTGGACTTCAACGAAGTGTTTGCACCTGCAAGTAAGCATACCACCTTCCGTGCACTGCTAGCTGTGGTTGTTGCTGAGGACCTAAAGCTGCATCACCTCACCATGAAGACTGCGTTCCTCTACGAAGAACTGGAGGAGGAGATCTTCGTCGAGCAACCACCTGGATATGAAGAAGGGGAGAGAGGCACAGCGTGCAAGCTAATCAAGGCACTGTATGGGCTGCGACAGGCACCGCGGATGTGGCACATCAAGCTCACCAAGAAGCTGGAGGCACTTGGCTTCACAGCATCCTCTGCAGACCCTGGGCTCTTCTTCCATGTAGACAACAGGGTCCGACTGCTCGTGTATGTGGATGATATTCTCATCACCGCCAGGCAGGTGCACCACCTGCAGGAGACGAAACTTGCGCTACAGCAAGCATTCATAATTCGTGATCTTGAAGAGGCCAAGTGGTTCCTTGGCATGATGATTGAGCGCGACAGGGCTGCTCGCACAATCAAACTCAGTCAGGAGCAGATGGTGAGAAGACTCGTCACCAAGTTTGGGCTCACTAATGCAAAGACCAAGACCACACCGCTGGCACTTGGCATTGCCCTCATCAACGCAAAGGATGAGGAGGTACTCGACAAGGCTCAATATTCATAAGGTGAGCTGGTAGGCAGCATGCTCTATCTCGCAGTGTGCACACGTCCCGATGTTGCACATCATGTATAATGCTGTGGGAGTACTTGCTCGCTACATGTCTGCATCGAGCATGAAGCACTGGAGAGCAGCAAAGGGAGTACTACGCTTTGTTGCTGGGAGTGCAACAGTTGGCATCAAGTTTGGGAGCGGGAGCATTGAGTTGGAGGGCTACTGCGACTCGGACTTTGCTGGTGACCTCGACAGCAGGAGGTCTACTACAGGCTACGTCTTCAAGCTGAACGGAGGCGTGGTGAGCTGGAACAGCAGGCTGCAGCCAACAACAGCGGCATCTACATCAGAGGCTGAGTACATGGCAGCAGCAGCAGCAGTGAAGGAGGCACTCTGGCTTCGTAAGCTCATGGCAGACTTGGAGCATCCCATGGCGTGCATCGTCATCAACCGTGACAACCAAAGAGCCATCAAGTTGTTGAAGCACCCTATCGCCTCGGCAAGGACGAAGCACATTAATGTCATGCATCACTTTGTGCGTGACAGAGTCACAAGGAAGGAGGTGAAGTTCCAGTACTGCAACACCAAGGGCATGCTGGCGGACTTCATGACAAAGCCATTGTCACCGCTCAAGTTCAAGACTTGTTGCGCAGGAATTGGCATCTGTGTTTGACTACAGGAGCAAGCGTTGAAGGTCAAGCTGCTTGCGTGGGAGTGTTGAGAGTCATTCCTACATACGACCAGCATCGACCCTCCACACAGGAGTAGAAGGTCGTAAGGACGAGCACTAGGTCCGGACTTATCAAGATGGCGTCGTCGGACCAGACTCCGGACTCCAGACTGGAGCCTTACTAACTGCTTTGTATCTCCGTGTATACTTACTCATATTAGGCGTGTAAGAGCTTGTTGAAAAGCTCTGGTTGTAAGAAAGACAATGCAGCTTAAAGCACGTTAAATGGCTGAGTATAGCTTACGCAGTGCTTGCAAACGTAGACGTGTGTGTAACTGGCTTGTATAAGAAACTAGCGGACAACTTGTAATAGATGAATGTGATGTGACTTGTGTATGCTCTGGTGGCGGTAGCTCTATCTTTGTGTGTCTATGCTTGCCTCAACTACATGTGCATGCTAGTCCTTCAACAGTGCATGTGCAAGATAAAAGAACCCTAGCATGTGGCATTGACAGTGCAACGTAACCCACCTTGGTTATGCCAGTCTTGTTTGGTCCCTTCAATCATGTCTCCGTGGTCGCAGCCGCTGGTGGGTCGGATGTTCTTAGAGGCCATATTGTGGTGTGCCTTTGCCCACTCAGAGGGGGAGCCCTTAGGGGATCTCCCGAGTCACTGTTGTCATTGACTGTGCCCTTAATGGGCATGGTGGGATTTGACACCAAAGACACCCCTTCGGCACCCGGCCCGCCCTGTGCGAACATGGCATTCATCCCAGACCTCGACCACAATGCCCACTATGCCCCTGGCAGCGCCGCCAACGATCCACCAAACGCCACATACCCTCGGCATCACTGCCATGTAAGGGCATAGCTTGGCGGAGCTATCAATGGTGTTTTCATGCGCAGGGACTGGCATTGCCAGCACTTGTCAATGGTACGAGCTGCCATTGCCGCTGACCAAGGTACCATTTCAATTGTACCTTTTGGCAAAGGCATCTTCGTACCATTGAAACGGTTTAATTAGGATATTTGTGCAGAGACTCACCCTGGACGTGCAATGGCTCGATTGTACCACAATAATGGTACGACGGAGCCAGTGAATGGCGGCCACATTTCCCGCCTCTGGCATGCAAGGGTAGCGGTGGCGGTGGCGGCGGCGGCGGCGGGTGTGCGTGTTGCTGAATATGATGCAGGTTACATTGGCGACACCTGTGTCGACGTTGGTAGTGAGATATGGGAGTCTTTTGTCCGTATTGCCACATGCGCTTCGCCACACGCAGCTCGGTCTACATGCACATTATTAGCAGCAGGGTGTGCAAGCAAATCAAGCTGTATGTCGGCCAGCGTCCATTTCAGTACGATGCAGGTCATGTTGAACCGAGGAGATCGATCCAGGATGCGCACATGCTTAATGCTGAAGGATTCCTTCATGAGACACACGCACAGCAGCAACATGAGGAGGAGAAAGTGAATGAGGGCTTTTGATGTGTGCGTGTGCCTGAGAAACCTGTAGCACGCCAACATGGAAGTGGAGGCGTCCCTTCGCATGCGTCGAAATCTGGGTGATATGGCTCGGAGCATGCTCTTGCAGTGGCATTCGTGCAGTGCAACAACGGCCAAGGCCTGTCGGCCTCCGACATGGGGCGGATCATCAAGTGCATCAAAAATGCACACTTTCAAATGGAAGAGCTCCAGTGGGAGACCGGTGTGCATGTGGCCAGCTACCTCTAGACCACGATTGCTTTCTCTCAGTCAGAGGTGTGTTCACAGTGTGCGGTGCATGTGCTTCAACCATCAGAGCCATGTCACATATGCACATGCGAGTGTGCTGCCGTATCCGAACTACGTTACGGCTGACCTGCGCAAGCCTGGAGACCCTGAGGATCAGGACATCAGCGTCACATATATGCCGGCCAAGGTCTGTGAAATGCAGTATCTAATGCAGTATCGATGCAGTATTTGTTCTAAGGCCAGCATGCCTGTTAATGCTTTTGGTCGGAGCAGGTATGGCTCGCGCAGTTGTATGGCACTTCACATGCCGCTAATGGCTTCAATATCCAGTACAGTGGTGACGAGCACAGCTTTGGCCATCCTTCCACGGGCGATTGATGGAAGGATGTAAAGGTGGATTTGAGGAGAGAGGTTGGGGAAGCGTTCTACGTGGCGCCTGCCATTCTATACAGTGGCAAAACCACGCTAGACAGCGCGGGCAAGCGCTCTGGCTACCCTCCGGTGGCATCGCTTGCCAACTACAGCTGGGACATGTATGCTAGCAACATGGGGGTTGTTATGATAGCGCTTCTGCCAGTGGTTCACGCAGTGGCCGGGCATCCCACCTGGGCGCAGGGCAAGGCAAATCGTTCTCTTCGGAAACGTGAGATTTTTAATGACGCTTTGAATGTAGTGTTAGGGGATGTGAAGCGGGCGAGCTGAGAAGGTCTGCAGCTCATCGACCCGAATGGCATCGAGCGTCGTGTGTTTCCCGCGCTTGCCAACTACAACATCGACTTGCAGATAGTGGGCATGCATGGTTGTAACCGGATGCAGCCTGTTGGCAAACAATGCATGGAGTATTTTGTCAGTATAGCATTTGAGTTTGTCGTGTTGCAGGAGACTGCCACACTCGCACGCACTGTGTCAGACAACCAAACACGACATCCTTGCGATGTTTGTCTCGTCACCAAATCAGATCTGTTGGAGATGGATGAGGACCGGGAATTGAGAACCGAGGCTTTCTACACACCAGCAATACGTCAGCTGCGGGTGGACCTGCATAGCGGTGTTAGGAATGCACACCAGCCATGCAACATTCAACAATCAGTCCGCCGTGTGGCATTAAGCATCAATACAGTGCACCACACTCAAGCCTCATAGTTCCGTGACACAGGAGGGTAGTCACAGCGCATATCCATTGTTTCAAGCATGGGACGCCCTATGCACTTCGCCATTGCGAGAGGAACTGCATTTGCTATGGTAACGGCCGAGGTCATCCATGGCACTCCCAGCGCTGTTTGCTATGCAGCAATGCCGTCCCTAGTGCTTGAAAGGCCATAGACCGGGTACATTTGCTATGGCGCATTTGATGTCACGATTGTCTTCTTCGCGCTAGTGGACAGGTGCGGCGATAGCAGTCTCACCGCCTTGCCCGCGTGTGAGCAGCGTGCTGGTGGGATAGCTACCACTGGTTGTGTCTTAAACAGACAGTGTCGGAAATTGATAGGCCAAACATCGTGCCACAAAGGGACAGATTGGGTCTGAATGAGGAAGCTGCTCCTTGCACATTCTCAATCACAAACTGAACCTGGCTTGCCAGCAGCAAATGTCGGACGAGCGGTATTATATTCTGGTGTCTCCAGGATGTGCCATGTGCCGCCCGTTGAGGTGCCGGGATAGCACCTAAATAGGCCTGGCATGGTGGAATTGCCCATATGAGCTCGTACTCGCTCAGCTCTCCTGCACTCAGCGTGCATACATCGTGTTGTAAGAAGGGCAGCGGGTACTTAGACGAGGGACTTATGTCCATCCCGGTCACGTCAAAGCCTGCGTGATATAGACGACACTGGCACCGCCACCGCCGCAGAATAGGTCGAGTGCCCTTTGTCTGCGTGTGCTTCCAAGCTTGTTGTCACATGGCATGTATGTGGTCAAGGCTGGCCGTGGTGCTGGCCTGGGACTAACAATGATGCCGTCCGGGCTTACTTTGCAACTGACGTTCTCCCCTCCGGCGCGCAGAACATGGCGTGCCTCGTCAACTGATGTGTACGCGAATCCGTTGTGCCCCTTGAAGTTGATGGTTTGTGGTCGATCACCGTCATCGAATACTATACTGTGCTGCCCTGCAAAGACATTTTTCATTGCACCATGCATATATGATAAGTCCTCAATCTCGCACGCCATGAAGCAATGCTGACCTGACGCTTGCTTGAATGATTCCACGACGCCCGCATACCATTCCCCATCCAGCGGCCAATACACCATGACACTCACACCGATCATCTGCTCGCATCCCAACTTAACTGCGTTTCGCAGCCAATGCATTGCGCTGTCAAACGGTCGATGGTCTGCCTCCTCTACAGCGGCCAGGGGATGGAACTACCCACGCTCACACCGTGGAAGACTGCTCTGAATGCGACAGCAGCTTCAGCATACATGAAGTAAGCATACGCCCAATATAGCATGCAGTGATACGTCGCGATCCACTCTGCCGAATTACCTCCACAGCATCCACCACCTGTCCACTAAACCCATGTCCCGTTGTTGTCCATGTAAAGAAGCGCATGGGTTCCCCTCGCCACTCGAAGCATAAGCGCGAGCACGATTCGCACACACACTGCACGTAATGGAAAAACTCAGGTTCCTTGCACAGCACTTTGCCGAGGCGGCAGCCAAACACGTCGACGTTGTATGTGGTGCGATGCCAGCAAGCAGCACTAAAACCGTGGCACACTTTCTGCACTCGCTGGCATTCGGTCAAGTGTGCTTGCATTTGCTGCCTACGGCCATTGGCACATACGTACGCTTTGCATTGTGGGCACACCAAGCATGGTCTCTTAGGTGAGGGGGATTCAACTGCTGCCGCCGACATCTTGCAAAATAGGAATCGGCACGGCTGCCCACAAACTGAGCGAGACTTTAGGGTATGGGCATCAATGTAGGGTTGCCAGCTTACGAACCCTAAATGGGTTACACTTCAAGTGAAGCACGACTGTACCATGGACGCTATTGTTGTACCATGCATGGTACTACAATAACATGAATGGTACTCCATCTGTTAATGGTACTACAGTACAAGGATACTCGCATTTTATCACGATCGTAGAGTAATACTGTGCTGTCATTCTATGGAACTCAGAGCGCTGTCCGAGTCTGTTGCTGTCGACCACGCTCTGAACCAGTGAGGTATGCAAGCCATGCACTGACTCATGCGCCGGGCAGTCATCATACACATGTACAGCCAATGCTTCTGACAACAGCAGATCTCGGGTGCACCATGCACCATGCTGCAACTATACATGTACCTACATGGTTCACAAAGCCAACACAAAACTACAATACATGCACAATTGTCATCAAGGTGGGGGCCAAATCACCGCCAACACGTTGGCGTCTTGTATCAGGCTTGGCGACCAAACGGGTGAGGTTGCTTGCAGAAGGGACACGTTTGTAGATTCTTTGATTCATNTGGGGGGGGGGGGGGGGGGGGGGGGGGGGGGGGGGGGGGGGGGGGGGGGGGGGGGGGGGGGGGGGGGGGGGGGGGGGGGGGGAGGCTCTTCAATGCGACAAATCAGCACGCATGGTGCACGCGGGTGTGCAAGCTGCCTCTGCCACCAAACTCTGTAATCGCGTTGCAGGCGTAGCGACTCCCATCTGAATGGCGCAGCATAACGCTCCACTGCCTGCTCGATCACCTGACGCCCATTTGCCGCCATACATCACGTGCTGGTCTTGGTGGTCTCGTCCAGCATGCGTTCATCCAGGCCCTCGACATGGCTGTCGTCACTCGTGTACTTCCCCGCATCGCCATTTTCTTCGAGCTTTCACAGAATTAGCTCGACGTTCCATATGACATACAGCCACTGCCAGTCAAAGCATGCCAAGTATTGCTCGAATGGTTTTACTTGCCACCCAGTATGTTTGCTCAGTAGTGGCACACATCTCGACCCGCATCAATTGACATCGATTGGTACATCTGCTGTAGCAGGTTGAAGTTCGGCTGCTCGGATAGCTCTTGCACATTGCCGGGTTGCTGCGGCAGCAACAACACCATCATATCGAGGACGGCGAGGGGCAACAATGTACTACAGATGGCCACATCGTGTTTGGGTTCCAACCATGGCCAATCCCTAAAGGTCTGTTTAAACCGCACTCTCCGCGTTTGCTCCCACTTATTGCATACTTTCGTCACCCACCTCGAGGCATGGAGCATGCGGGGATGCAGCGCGTCTTGGGCGTATTGTAGGGCGATCAACTTCTTTGCACTACGAGTCAGCCCCTCAAAGCGTCTGCGCGTCGGTGCTTTAAGCTTAGGCAGCTCGTGCCGCACCGGCTGTCTCTCTAGACGATGCTGAGCAGCCACTTAACGCTGTAAACCCGCGTGTGCCTACTCAGCACACACAAGCAGCCCCATTGAGGCTTCAAGGCGCTGTGCTTCTTGTAATGTTGTAACGATGCCTCACCTTTCCTTTTTGGGTCCTGTCAGCGTCCCTTGTTCCAACCTTTTTATTCTTTTTTCTTGGGTTCAACCTGCACATCCTGGTCGACGCTCTACGTGGCACTGTTACTCAGAGGAAGTAAGGCGGTATCTTCTTGCTCCACAACCTTGTCCTTGTTGGTTGCCTCCCGTTCTCCACGACCTTATATTGCTTCATGAAGTCGAGCATGAAGCCTTTATCTTTCAACGCAGCTCCAGGAGATCTCCATCAATCTCTTTACCAACAAGACAGGCTGGGACCAATGTGGCAAGCTTAGAGGGAGAGGGCGAGCTACCGCTGTTTCTTGATGGAGATGCCTCTGGACGGTCAGAGTGCAGTGGCAAGTGAGTTTCCGCAGCAAGAAGGGAGGGTGCTAATTTGTTATTGCGAGCATGTGGCTGTGGTTGAGGGGAGGCAGGATGTGCAGGACACTCGGCTACTTCTTGCCTAGCACACAAAGGCGAGGCCTGAGGCATTGGCGCAGCACTTTGGGTTACAGCCGGTGGTAGCGGGGAATTGGCAACGCCATTCCGCCACTCTCCGATCAGGTCTATTACCTCCGGTGGCACTCAATGCTTAGGCCACGACCACTGTTCGGTGCTTGCAGGCTTGAGGAGCAAAAAGTGTGCTTCTGGCTCATCCGGAGCAGTGTTGCCCACCACCAGGATTGAGTTGGGGGCTTCTTTATTTTCAACCCAAACTGCGCTGCCGGGCCGTGGCACCACTCCCCATGCTCGCGCTGAGTGGTCACGCAGCCAATCAACAAGCCTAGCTTGTTGGCAAACATATTCATCTGCAGGTGCTCGACGTACTCATCGTTTCTCTGCACGGTCCGTTGCACCTTGGCCATGGCTATGTCAATGTTGCAATTGACATCAGCCAACACGGTCGCAGGCAGTTTGTCGTAATACTGCGACATCTCTCCCGCAGCACCAATGGCTCTGCAGAAGTTGAAGATTCTGCTCGCCACACCTGCATCGACAGCGTTGGCGGTGATTTTGCGGAGAGTGTCCCCCCTGCCGTCGTCGTACATGGTGTCCAGCATGGCCCAAAATCTGCTCGAGCTGGGGCACTTGTGATCATCCAGGACACTTTGCGCTATGGATGGCCTGGCGCAAAACACACACCTGGTAGAAGCAATTACCATCCGTTGGCGCATTGAAGTGGTCCCATGAGGTGAGCTGGCCACCTAGCATGACTGATGGCCGTATGCGGGTTGCGGCCAGCTCCTCTAATGACTAGCTGGCAGGTGGTGACCCCTGCTGCATGCGCATACAGCACTTAAATGGTGTGTCCAACTGTGGACGGCAAGAGTCACAGTGACTGATAAAGTACCTAAGTTTGGGGCAGACTGCCGGCTTCAACTTGCAGCGGGTGGGTTAAGGTAGGTGCAGAAGCCACATCGGTTGTTGCATTGTGCTGTGGTATCGTCAGTTGCGGCAAGAAGGATTGTTGCCCCGCAATCACCGGTGCTAATCGTGGAGGAGATGGCAGTGCATGAAGGACTGGTGCCGCGGAAGGTGGTTGCGCTCTAGCTGCGAGGGGAGTTGGAGCGGCAGGTGAGACCACTTGTGCATGCAGCAAGGGGGGCTGTACACAGGACCCAGGATAAAATGGCTCACAATGTTGCAAAGGACGAATATAAGCTTATGCAGTGCCTGACGCATTGTTACCAAGGCACAAGCATAAAAGACAGCAACTTACCTCAATGGCCCGTGGGCTGCATGGAGCAGGGGAAGCCATAGGGGCTGACAAGGTGATATTGGGTGCACTCTCCTAGCCACCCTCGATCGCAAACTCGTCACGGAGCTCGTAAGCCATGGGCACATCGTGCGCCACTGCCCCAATGGACATGTCGGGATTCAACAGGCCAACATGCATGTTAAACTGATGCCGCATTGCCGCCGCCCATCAGCAAGTGGGACGAGGGGGCGGACATGAACAAGCGGGAGGACGAGGTGAATTGAAATGGGGATGTCAACGTGTATGGCGCTGCCGCTTCAGCCGTGCATGGAGCGAAGATGACGAGGAGGGGTGTCAATGAGCAGGAGTTGCCAAGTGAGGGCCTTGTTTAGTCCCATCCCGCATTCGCGGTGTTTTATGCAATGAAGTAGAGTTTGTGCGCATTTTTGCCGCGGAAGGTAGTTATTGTCATGCTCTTGTCTGAGTCCGTTCTTTTCTCATTGCCAGCTGCTTGCTCGCTGCACGTTGCATGCGGCAACGCGTGTGACCATCTCATCAAGAAGCATGAGCACTCAGGTACACCATGCTGATGTAAAGAGACTACAACTTGAACAGTACATGGCTTAGCTTCTTTTTCAAGCACAGGATGCACTGGCGGGAACAGCTGGTGACATAAGGAACCAGCTTGATGTCACTGTGACAGACGTGTTGGGTATCTTTCAGAAGATTGGTGAGTGATACTTAACTTGTAATAAAATATACAACATCTGCATGCAATATGCACTAGCGTCTCTAGTACTTGCAACCATGCTGATATGCTATGAGCGGCAGATCGGAAGGCTGCTGTGGAGACGGCGAACCTTGCTTCAGGCAAGCACTTCCAGTATGGCCTCCTGGAGCACATCCAGTCATTGCAAGCTGAAATGACTGTGGCCGCAACCAGACAAGGACAGCAACTTGCAGCTATGCAGCAGCAGATAATGAATTTCGCCTCCTTGAACTCTAAGGTGCTGTTTCTGAGCTTGTTATGGGATTATTTTGCATCCACCACTTGCAGGGCTTGTGTGTTGCAGTATCAGTCAAACCATCGTACAATGCTTGCAGGATGTGGTTGACATATTGCAAGCGGCAGTGACACAGCAGGAGTTGGTGCGCGAAGGCGCTGACAGCATCCTTACAACCTCCAAGCAGCACACGCTGGATCTCGGTCAAGCGCTGCATGACGTGCAGGCCTCCCACTCGCAACATAGTGAAAGGTTTGACCAGGTGCATGCATACTCGCTACCTGTTATTGAGCACAAAGCCTCTGTTAGCTGACTGCTGCTTGCTTGGCATGCAGACGATTGTGGAAGCGGTGTCTTCGGGTGAAAGGCAACTGACTCAGCTGGTGGCAGGTGAGCCTGCTGAACCAGCGTCAGCAGAGACTGACATCAATTGTCACGCAGCAACATGAGGTAACTGATTTGCCTGATGATGTGCAATGCATGCAGAGCAGCATGCATGATGGTTGCGTGCATCTGTCTTGCAGGCAATACAGACATGGTTGGCATCTTCGCAACATACGGCTTCGGCCACAATCGATGCAATGGCGTGTGTTGCCGCAACTGCTGAGGGATTGCCAACGCACTTGAAAACTTCAAAGTAGGGGAGGCAAAGCTTGCAGATCTTGCCAGCGAAGCTCAGGCAAGCTCACGTGCCATGGTGACACTGTTCTGATACAGCTGCTAGCGAAAATAAATCATCGTGCATGCGCCGTTTCTTACGGGTGTGGCATTGTGTGTAGGAGAGAGCAAGGGTCGAACGGGGAAAGCTGCTTGCAAACATTGCCCGCATGTTGGAAGAGAAGAACAGTGCAGTGACAGACACGGTACCAGTCGTGGTTGCAAAAATACGCACACGCATGCATTGGATCAGATTCTTTACAGACTATCATGCGACTGTTCGCTGTGCAGCTTAACAAGCACATTGAAGACTTCCGAATTTAAACCAAGGCCAGTGGCAATGAGGTCAGGGACGCCGTTGGTAATGCGAAGGCAACATGCCTGACATCAACTGAGAGGCTGAAGCAGTGGCATGAATCAGTCGAGGTGACTGCAAGTGCTGCAACATGGTTGATCGGCTCCTATACGGCGGACTTGCAGTCCTACATTGCACAAAGGTACGACTGCTTGCAAAGGTGAGGAGTGAGTTGAATACAGACTGACGAGAGACTGCTTGTGTCTGAACAGCAACACTGGCCACGAGCACATACAGCAGCAGTACGCGCAGCTGAAGGAGAGTATTGCAGAGCAGCGAGCAAGTCATAATGGTGCCATAGAGCAAGCCATCAGGTAAGCAATGCCTTTACTCCTGTTGTCAGTAGTTGGTTCTTGTGTGCATGCGGGTATAACCATTGTATTGCGGGTGTTTTACTGCAGTGGCTGCAAGGATTGTGTGATATCACATGAAAGCCGCATGACCGACGCTATTGTGCACATGCGCAATGCAGCCTTGGCGGAAGGCCTCGCCATCGACAAGGCTGTGCGAGGTATAGACGTGTTGGTGATGCGTGTTGCATATATGACAACATGTGTTGTTGCATCATCACGCATGTGGCCGGTTGCTGTCCCAAGTCCCAACCTACTGCTCTTCAGGGAGCGGAGCCACTGTTAAGGCGCATACTACTTAGCTAGATGCGCATGCCAAGCTGAGCGCAGAGCAGCTAGCCAATGCATCACAAGACAACAAGGAGAACTTGCAGCAAGTTTCGGCTGCGGTCATGGCGTACTTTGATGAAGCAGTCAAGGTTGGAACAACAAGCCTTGTGGCCAATCCATAGCTATATTTAGAGGTTAGGTCTTGCACACATCTTACTGTTACAACTGCAGGTGGACAAGCCCACAGGAGTCACTCCACCAAAGCGCTCTATCACAGTGCCGGAGGTGTCTGTACTCACGAGTCTGCGCATGCTTGCACCGAAGGAGGTGTATGCTGAGTTCCATCAGGCTATAGCCAGCACCACAGCAGCAGACGCAACATCTGCCGAGTTGATTGTGTCCGCATCCGAGCTTGCCTCAAAGATTCCCAGAGCACCAACAGTGCGCGGTCTGGAGAACAAGGACTTGCTCTTGTTCGCGACTCCGGACAGCAACAAGTCCACATGGCGATGCAACAATGGTGCCTTGCGCAAATCCTTGCAGCCTCTATCTCGAAATGCAACTAGCTAGGGACTGAAACTGCGAACATTAGTTGCGGAAGTGTAGTCGCTCAGTAAACCCATCCCCGTCTGTCAGTCATCTTTGAACGGTAGACGACTCTGTATTATTGAGATACATCTTAGCGGAGTAATGCCATAATGCTGTAGTAAACTATCGACATATAAAGCAGAGAGATGATTGTTGATGCGGATTTCTTTTCACTATTAAACACTACCTGGAGCATGCAAGGCAAATCAAGTGGCACTCAGCATGCATGGTGTTGTTCCAACCGATACGCTGCTACAACAGCTAGCATGGCAAGGTGGCATGCTGTGTGTACCGCGGATGCAGTAGTCAACAGCAAGCAACAACGGCATGGTCTCTGACCTGTCTCGGGCACATGAAAGCAGTAGGCAACCGCACACAAGCCTGCGCGTGTCTTAGGTGGGGGGTAATCAGGCTGGACCAGCTATTCTACCAGGCTTGGGCTATGCTTGTGTGCAGATGCGTGCGTGTGATGTTGCTGCGCTGCAGCAGGGACATGCAGGACAGACACAGGAGGGGGGAATGATGCGATAAACATCACTTACTACTAGAGTATGCAGAATCTGGTTCAGCACAAGTATACATACTCACTTACCGTTTGCACAATCTCCACAGGCAGTCAGATGTTGCGTGCATGTTTGGTACTGTATGTTCTAGAACAGAAACCAACAATGTTATGTACAACGTACCGCCAAAGCTGCTCACGCCTATGAAAGTGGCATGAATAAGTCACTCCACCTCTATAAGCGACGTCATCAGCAGCAAAAAGATAATAGTAATTACAACTTGGCAATCGCCGATCGTATGTCCTCCAGTTGCTCTGGCAGTGATGCGTGTCCACAAACTTGTCAGCAAAGCGCTGCCAGAGATGTGAATTTCTACTCTAGAAAATGTCCCATATACCTGTCTACGTTGTCAAGTCTCCACCGAACTTGCTTCATGCAAGGCTCTCAACTTCTTCGTCATACAACCTCTGTGCCTCGCGTTTATGTTGGGCAAACATTTCCTCAAAACTGTACTTCAATTTTGGAAAGCCACGTCTTTCGGCGGTGAACCTCATGTGAACTATCTACGCAAGTGGAGGCCACACGGTCTTCTGAGATGCAGTGGACGGCACCAGGCGAAATGAACACGCCGTCGTTGGAGGGAGGCGGGATCTCGTCATCATGTACGAAGCCAACATTCTGGAGATCCATCACACGCAATCGGATCAGCGAGTCATCAATACCATACAATCGACACTGGTGCGCGCGGCCGATCATAACAAAATCCATCTCGGATAAAGCCACCTGAATGCTACTTTTTGACATGGGGAGAGAGGTGATCCCGCGGGTGCAGCCAAGGCAAAGATTCTTCAGCCGCGTGTTGTCGTGATCGATCGCGACCGGGAAGGCGCTCGCGCGCGTGAGCGTCTTCAACAGGGGGAGTGCCCCCGAACCCAACACGTGAACCTCTTTGTCCTTGGGGTGGATGTCATCGTCAGACTCATTAACAACATCATATGCAATATTGGGACGACGGTCAAACGCCAGATGCTCGATGTTGCTGTTCATCAAGAGGGTGAAGTCTAACAATTAGCAATCAGGCACTTGGCCCATCGCACGCTCCAGGTGAATAGAGAGTTGTGTATCCAACCATTTGCGCACTCATGGATCAACCGCTCAATCGGGTCGATGTTGGGTCCAAAGGGAAGGGTTTGAACTCGACAGTCAGACGACTCAGCCACGGCATCTGTCTCACACAACTCCACTTGTCAAGACACACAGCGGGGTCGGTCACAACAACAGTCAACTCGCGTACGTAAGAGCACGCGAAGGAGCCACATAAAGCTACGAACTGCTCCGCCGTGCATTGGATGTTGCGCCATACCCTGTTGAAGTCCCGCACTCTGTCGCGCAGCGCCAGTCTCGCTGCATAAACCTGCACAGAACAAAGACACATTCGTGCCGTTGGTATTCTTTTATGCAGTCATGCTCTCTACATGCACAGACGCAGGCGCATGCGCATGCCTGTGCACACGTACACACGCATGCGCATGCGCACACCATATATGCGTAAGCACACTCAAGCAACAGCATCACAGCAGCATATATAGAGCTCCTTTCACTCGAAGGCAAACTGTGGTAATCTTGGGATTCATGATTATGTGTACCTGGTCCAACAATGACCATCCGTGTTCTTCAACCAGATCAAGGATATCTACCAACTGCGTGCAGTGCGTGCTTTCCTTGCTGCCTGTGCACACAACATCAACATGTCTGTCATGCACGCAACTTTCTCCCACTACAGCACATGTTGACGCACTGACTGCATTGCACAGTCGGTACAACGAGACATGCAAGCCTTGAGAACGCTAATTCAATTCCGCTGCATGACTGTGTGACAGTCGGGGAAAACAGCCAATGCTTGCGTATGGTCAATTACAAGCAAGCACTCATTGATTACCCAACGTCTTGCCGCACTGTGCCTAAAGCAAGCAGCTTGCAAACAGATAAAAAGTCGAGAGAGAGCGAGAGAGAGCATACGAGCAAGAGCATGACCATGCTCTTGCTGGACTCAATTCTGACAAGCGTTGCTAGCTTCCAGGTGCAGACTGCCAAAGGCTTGGTCGTATGCATAGAAGCACCACATATGATGGGGCAGAGCAAGGCCCTCACTTGGCGACTCCTGCTTGACAAGCGGTGTCATCGGCGCACTGTGCACGGTTAAAGCCGGCGTCGGCGGTGGACTGGTCGCCATGTATGTCGGCAGCCACCCCGTCGCTAGTCATCGCCTCCTCCTGCTTGTCCATGTCCTCGCCCTCGTCCTTGGCCGCCGCCGCCGGTGCGTCCATATAGATCAGACTCGAATGCACGCATGCAGCATGCCTAAGCTGCTCGCTGATGTCGCTGCGAAGGGGGAAGGAAGTGACACTACCAGATAGATGTAGTACATAGGAACAAAACTATAGTGTAGCAGTCTGTTGTTTGTTTCACATAGACGCATTGTGTACTTGCAAGTTGCAACCTGCTACACACACCAGCACCTTGATGCTATGCACACACAATAACACCTTGCTTGGTTACCGATTAAAACTGATTTGGTAATCACCATTGATATATTGTTAAAAAACCAATGAATAACCCTTATAACCATATTGCTTGTATCATGTCTTTTTAGGAATTGTTTTTATTGGCTCATTCACGGGATTCACATCAAAGGGGTTTGTCAAGCTCTCAGTAGAACGGTTTCATGATACTATTTTTTCAAATTGTATAGCGTACATGACATTATGATACAAAATGTCATATAAAAATTGTTAACGACAACAAAAGCCTTTCGATAGATATTGGACATAAAGCGTTATGAAGTGTCATCAGTATTGTAGCGTCACAAAATCTTCTCAAAAAATAACTCAAGCAGGCTGTTTTACGAAATTGTAATTCAATATTTGGCAAAAACTATTATGCTTTCCAGTGATGTTTGACAAGAGAATTGACATTTTAGCCGCTACAGTTTAACAAGATTTCGCGGCACTATGATAGGATAGAACTTCCGATGATGTAGGTATTGTCATTTGCAAGCATATCCAACATGCCGCACTCTGACACTATCATGGTTTGGAGCAAGCGACAACGTAAAAAGAATGGCACTTCTTAATCAATTATATGACTAATGCTAATAGGGTTACACTCACTCGTTATGAAACTATTTGTATGATTTACAATAGCGCTATGTGCCGAAATACTGAGGAAATTGCGAGTGCTGTTATCTCACTGCCGCTGCCAACAACAACCTTGCAGATTGCGCATTGCTATAGGTAGCGGTTGTAATGACGCATTTGCTGCTGCAATCCACATGTAGTGTACGACTGTATCGTCAATGTGATGTACGTGCAAGAGGGGTGTGCTACTATGTCAGCATGCATGTGCATGATATGCGCGAGGTAGTGTATGAATCCACCTGCTTGGCATTGTTGTGGTTGTGTTGCCACACCGAACAAACAATGCCCACAGTCAAGTTGTCACAGGCATGTCACTATGCTTGTCACACTTTGCATGCGGACATACTGACATACCCCCTCTATGCATACGGATTCATTCGGAAAGATGCCGCAACGCAGTATCCAAGCATGCCGCGTGTACACATCATGGTCAACTTGACAAAATGGTTAAGCACTTGACTATTGCGGCCTGAACTCGCATGCACACGCAATCATGAAGGACATGCAGCAAGGCGCAGTCAGAACCTTCAACACACCACCACGGCGGCATCACCGCACTAGACGCAGCGGACGTACTGGAAACCCCATCAACGCATGTGAATGGAGCAGGTCACTGAACATGCACAATGCAAGGCAGTGCGCATGATTGGCATGCTCGCTTGAAAGCTGTGCACATGCCTATGCAGCTGATCTGATCAGCTTCATGCATTGGCCGCAACTGACCCTTCAGACACTGCTCTGTGCAGCGTGCAGCCATGCAGTCGGCTCTGTGCAGCGCACTGGCAGGCTGGCAGCGGGCCCACATAAGGCTGCTATGCACCCTTCGTCTCTTCATCGCGCACTTGCTCATGCAAATGACATCTATCATTTGGTGGCTACAGGCCTGAGCTCTGCAGTGGACAATGGGTTAGTACAAACTGAGAGTCACATGAGCGTAAGGACACATGAAGTAAGGCACCGTCAAGGTCAAGTCAGCACCTCTGAGCGCCTTCGCCGTCGTCTTGGTAGCGATGAATCTGAGGAGCTGGAGGGGCTGGAGGAGAGGGGCCTCTTGCGGACTTCATCTTCGGATGAGGAGGATGAGGGCGGCCGTCGCCGCGGCGGCGATGAGGATGAGCTGGAAGGTGAGCGCCGTTTTCTGCGCGCGGGTGAAGAGGATTGCGACGTTGAGGTGGGGGACGCTTTGCGCCTGTCGGCTGAGAGGGAGGACACGGAGGGAGATTTGCTGCGTGCGTGCACAGGTGATCGCGACCGTGATTGTGACTTTGATCGGGCACGTGAAAGTGATTGTGAAGGTGCACGGCCTGGTCGCTTCTTCAAGTGAGGAAGTGGGGAAGAGCCTTTGGGGAAGTATCTGCAAAGTATGTATTAGCATGCAAACACCACAACATACAAACGCTTGGAAGTGTGAGGACGTCCCCTAAGCCACTTACTTGCTGCCAACTATGACCACGCTGTGCCTGTCTCGGCGGGTGGCAAGCAGCCCCTTGCGTTCAAAATGGGTCGCCATAGCCGCAAAGCTACCGAAGGATGTGTGGCGCACGTCATAGCGCCGGTTGAGAAGACGCATGCGGTCGTTGATGAGTGAGATGTTGAAGGGCGGGCGCTTCTCCAACGCAGCATTCTTCAGAGCTGTTCTGAACAGCTCTTCAACTTCACCTTCATCCATGACCACCTGCAGGCATTAACCTCCAGTCAATAGCACGAATGCGCCGGCACTGTGTACGCAACTTCTTGTCATGAAGCTTCTCCACAACGACAGAATAGCCTTATTGTGCACTGCAGTTGAGTGTGCCTCACACAGTGTGGGATGCATTTTTGTATGCATCACAATGCATCCATGTTGGCAGTAGACATGCCTACCCTCCTGACGGGGCTAACGGGGCGCACGACTTGTCTTCGCATGATGGGGCTCGGACTGCGGCGCCGGCGCACAGGAAGCGGTGCAGGCTCGTAAACATGCTTGGCTGCCGCCTCCCGCAGGCGAAGCATGGTGGCTGGTGATGGAGACCTGGTGGGCTGCCATCGCGGTGGCGTACGGCTGCGGTGCTGTAGAACTGCAGATCTCCTTCTCGAGCATTGGCACACCACAGTAAGCTCAAGTATAAGCTATGTAAGGACACAATGCACACAACACTACTAGTAGTAATGATCAACCTGGGGCTTCTTCTGATTGGCTGCGGGTGTCTGATTGGACTGGGTGCGTGCCTGCTTCGCTGCCGTTTGGGGCTCGCTTGGCGTGTGTTTGAGACTGGCGCTTTTCGCTTCAGCAGCGGCGATTGCGGGCTTGGAGGTCGTGACAAAGAAGAAGCCGCTGAAGCATCACTCATCTCGCCTTCTTCTTTGCTGGAGCCAGGAGAATCCTATCGACAACAATACGAACTTACTCGCTATAACTACAAAGACATAACAACACTGGCGTAGGGTGTTGCATCCACTACATTCAAACATGGTTTTGAGGTATAACTTCCTGAAGGTAACTGATCAAATTGAATGATTGAATAAAGGTACAGCAGGCTCTCGCCAGCGTGTTGTGACACAGAACAGATTACGCCGAGTAGGTGTAGCTGACTTGCTGGTTGTCAACAGCACATCGGATTTTTGAAAGTAATACACAGCCAATGCTAACAGGACTACGTAGAGCAATGCAGGCACCTCTTGTGCAGCGGTGAAGGGTTCCATCGCTGCCGCGTCCCCATGAGACGCCTTGTTGTTTTCTTCAACATCAGCTTCAGCTCCGTTCTCATCGTGTCCAAAATCAACTTCGTCAGCTCCATTGTCCTCGGATGCCAGCTCATGCGCTTGCTCTGAAGCGGAATCTGAAGTTCGAGCAGACGCTGAACCTTCAGCTTGAGCTGAAGCTTCAACGTCTATTTCTGGTTCAAGTGCAGCTTCAGCATCTAGAGAAATAAATGACTGTTCTTCTTCTTCCTCTTCTCCTTCTTCTTGTTCTTCAGTTTCAGTTTCAGCTCCAGCTCCAGCTCCAGCTCCAGCTCCAGCTCCACCTCCAGCTCCAGCGTTAGCTTCAGCTTCACTTCCCAGCGCTGCAGCTGGCGTTGAAGAATTGGGCGACGGCGGCAGCTCTGTTGGGTTGTCGTCTTCCATCACCAACAACTAGTCTAGAATAACGCCGGCGGGTGACGCCCCAACCCTCTACTTGCACTGCTTGCAGCTTAAATGGCCAATATCACTGCACCAGTATAGCACTCTTCCACACAGCCAAGAGGCCACAAAACACACACAGCACGTTTCACCTGCCACTGACCATCAAGCGGCGGCGAAGCAAAGTTGAACAGAAACCTCGCCGTCAC
The DNA here is from genome assembly GCA_009103225.1 of Chlorokybus atmophyticus. NCBI lineage: Eukaryota > Viridiplantae > Streptophyta > Chlorokybophyceae > Chlorokybales > Chlorokybaceae > Chlorokybus > Chlorokybus atmophyticus. The sequence goes on along the minus strand of RHPI01001116.1, from coordinate 689,463 downwards.
GTCGCCAGAGCAAATAGCACAAGCACTGCAGGCTCAGCTGTCCCAGGTTGGTGATGGCCTGTCTTTCTTCAACATACGCTTACAGCTAAGCTGCCTCCGCCGCCGCCGCCGCCGCCACCGCCGCATGCATTGTACGCAAGTTTTCAGCGTTGATCATGCTGTGTGCTTTGTGCATTTGGTCAGCGGTGGTGGCGGCGGAGGTGGAGGCGGAGGCGGAGGCGGAGGCGGAGGCGAATCTGTGGTAGTTGCTTAGGCGGCATCAAGGGGCGACATTGAGGTGACATAGTTGCCTTGCTGCTGGCTTTGGAGCGCAAGTGAAGCACACCGGTGGCTTCTGCCTCTGTTGGCTGGGCTTGAGTCTTTTTCGAGCAGCAGCGGTAAGGGAGCTCTGCAAGCGCAGCTGCCTGCAGTTGTAAGCAATGTTAAAACCAGTTTCGCAACAGTAAAGGAGCAAACGTTCTAGAAAGAAGCTTGCATTGTGCAAGTTTACGTCAGCGCCATGCGCTTTGGAAACTCTTGGCTGTTAGTACTGTGAGGTTGTTTGTCGAACAATGCCAGAGGTTTTTCTGCTTGTTCAGGCAGTCATACTCAGCTTTGGCAGTGCATTGCGATCTTAAGTTAAAAACATGTCAACGATTGGTAAGGGGAGCAATGCATGCATGGAGGGCAAGGCAACCCACAGCCCTTCTAAGCACTTATCTTCAAAGGCAAACGCATGCTCAGCACAGCAAGTCAGTGATTGACACTGATCACCAGCTTGCTCGCAACAATCAGCTAAAGCACTAGTTGTTCGTTGTGGTCTCCATTCTGTTTTGCCTAGTTGCCTTTTGGAGTCACTTGCACAAGGCCGTACCGCTGTGCTGAAGTAGTACAGTGCATGCAGGCACCTGCCATGCAGCGCTCACCTTGCTGAAGGATGCTGGAAGCACTCGGAAGAGAGAAGTGCATGTAGGCAGAAGAAGCATGTGCAGAGCCGCATGCACAGCAGCAGCTTCTCTTTGCTGTTGTCTGAAGACAGTTGAAGATCCCTGATTGACACCACCTTACCAGGTGGGTCGGATGCTTTCGCAAGACCATGAGTATTGTTCTTGGTGGTCGCGCAGTGGAACAAGCGTGCTTGTTGCAGCGTTGCATCACACTTTCTGTCTGCATGCAGGATGAGTAGCTGGCAGCAGCAAGGATGGGGGAGCAGACAGCCCCCTTCAGATGGTGGATCTGGCGTAGCGTATTTGCAGCCTTCGACATGGAGCACAATGCGACCTGCGACACCCATGCAAGAAGATGCAGAATCTACTGAAAGGCAGCAAGATGTGCGCTTGGTTACACGAACCGCTGCTGCGCAACGGATTAGCCTGGAAGACTTAAACTACACCGACAGCAGCGATGATGAGGTCTACATCAAGATTCTGTCAACCTCTCTCAACCTTCTTCCCTTCTTCATAATGTCCAAAACAGCTTTTCCTTAATTGTGCAGTTGGATGACAGAGCGCAGGCCATCTCCGAGGACTTCCACAGCAACAAGTATGGCTTAACAGCAGGTCCGATGCCAAAAGGAGGGTACTTCTGTCCCATATGCCCTCAGACACGCAGTTCCTATATAGATGGCGAGGACACGAGCAGTTACAATGCCATTTGGCAGCATGCGGATGGCATGTCGAGATCAACGAAAGAAACATACAGCAGCAGAGTCGCGCACGTGGGCCTGGCATTACACATTGCCAAGAACATACTGGGCTGCGCAAATGATGGTAAGGACGACCAGATTGACTGTCATGTCTCAACGCAGTTGATACATGGCGTGTTGTTACTTGTAGTGACTTCAGTGCGCAAGGCTTGTGGGCATGGATACCTGGGGTCTGCAGCGCCAAAACCCACTCCAACACCAAAGTCGTTCGCACTCCCGCCACCCGCATCAACTCGCTCAGAACGAACAGCCCTTCCAAAGGTTAGAGTGACTAGCGATTGCAAGTTTGCAACACAGAGTTTTGACCTTTGCTTGCTTGTCGTGATGTTTGCCTGCGAGATGTCGTTAAACTTTCATTGCATGGCAGGTTGAAGGTGCAGGTATTGTGTGGCCTCCCACACTCATAGTGCAAAACCTGCCAAGAATAGAACACGAGGATGGCTCCTACGGGACTGCGACAGGGAACCAGCAGCTTGGTGCTGCTTTTGCCAAGTTCCAGGTGGCTCACAGGAAGCTAGCTTATGGCCGGACAGGCTTCCTCGGCTTCGCATTTGTTGACTTTGAAAAAACTGCATTTGGGTCAGTACTCTTGCTACGGGCAACGAATACTGGCCACACATGCACTGGGCAACATGCATCATGTAAGTGTCATCTGGCTTGGCAACAGGTATGATGAAGCCAAGCGGGCGGAAGAGGCATTTCAATCTACCAAACACGGTCGACAGAACTTCAATGAGCGGCGCAGGACACCAGATCTGGGAACGGAGGTAACTATAACTTGTATGGATCTCCCCTTGTCCCGTTGCTCTTGGCATGCAACCGCATCACACGCGCTGAGTCACTGTCAGCTGGTGAATGCAAATTCTGGTGCTGCTGCCAGCTGGTGGCACATGGTCAGTCTGACTGTTGATTGTGCAATATATGGTTGCAGCTCTATGGGTACTTGGCCAGGCCATCCGACATGCAAGAGCTCGACCCACTGAAGAAGTTTGTGAAGTGGGAGGTTGGCGACTTCAAGTAAGTCAATGCTTGCTCTTCCTCCTTCGCTGCACCCGCTGAGCTAGAATCTTTGCAACGTTGCAGTTTGCTCGTACGGGAGGGGCGCATCCAGCTGGCAGAGAAAGCAAGGCGCACAGACGAGGTGGAGCTTGCGGGTAAGCGGCAGCAAGCCCAGCACGTGGAGCGAGAGCGGCAATGGCTGGACGAAAGGGAACAGATGGAACAAGAGATGGCACGAAACCAGCGAGAGTAAGCAGCTTCAAATCATTGATTGAGTAATACATTGTGTTCGCTGCGTGTGCTTTGTGTGAGCCCAAAAACTAGTATGCACGAATGGTGTTTTGCTTGTCTTGTCTAGGTGTTGGACTGTTTCATACCATGTTTGTGCAGAAAGCGCGACCTTGTTGAACGCTTGGCCCAGCAGGAGAACAAGCATGAGGAAAATCTTCGCAAGATGCACGAGGAGATGCAGCAGCAGTTGCATCGCAGAGCACAGGCAGCCAAGATGCGTCAGTTGCAGATGCAGGACATGTAAGTGTCATGCTGTCTGTGTTGCGCTGATGTTTGTCTGTGTCACTAAGATTTGCAAGGATGCGGTGGCATTGCTTACATGGCTGCAGGCAGTCTATCCCTCCATCTTGCAACATGCACTGTCTGCTTGTGAGCTTCATGAATGTTGATGGGTACCAATCAGCGACTTGCATACTGTGGCAGGATTAACGCTTTGGAGGGAAATGTAGCAGACCTGACGACAAGCTGGAAGCAGGCCAAAGAGCGAGAATTTCATGCGGTACGCCGCTTGTCCGTTCGTTAATCTGCAGCAAGAAGCGTCACCTAACCTGGCAGTGCCGTGTACAACGTGGCGACCATTATTGCAGCAGTATACTTACAGCCTTTGCGCTTTTTCCACCTGTCCAAGTGACATTGCAGAAGGAGTGCCAATGCATGTTTGCATATCCAGTCAATGATGAAATGCTCACGAAGTGCAGAGTAGTGCTATGCAGTAGCAAAATGTGTAATGAGGCAGAGTGTCGACAGTGTCCACAGTTGCTGAGGTCTTGCTTTGGCTTGCAGCATGGAGATTTGGACGCCAGGAGGCGCTTGAGCGAGGAATGCGCGAGGCTTCACAAAGAGCTGGAGCAGAAACAGCAGAGGTTAAACGATGAGAAGCAGCTCCAGGACACCATAGGCCAGGCACAGCAATGCAACGACAAGCAGTACGAAGAACTCACCCGCAAATATCAAGAAGACCTGCGCAGGTAAGTTGTTTCCTTGTCGCAAAATTGTGGACTACTACTATGTCAATATGCATGTGGGCGCAGTGTCTTTTGGCATACATCACATGGTATTACGTATCTTCAGATGCTGCACTGCATGACCCTGCCGCAGGTTGAACGATAAACAAGAAACTGAGTTCAGCGTCATTCAGCAAAAGCTGGTACGCGGATTGGCTGCCCCATGTGTCCTTTACCACCTCAGGGCTGCCTGTCTATGAAGCTGTACTTCCGCGCTCAACAAATGGCAATGCAGGCTGCTGCTGAACAAGACAAAAGAACACGAGAAAAAGAAGTAGAAGATTACAAGTTTCAAGCTGAGCTTGCGCAGGAGTTGCTGCAGCCGCTTATGGTCCAGGAACAGAAATTCAAGGACATGGTGAGCCACAGCTTGGTTATGTTTGTGGCCTTGCAGCAATTGGTTGTTAGCAGTAGAGCAGCGCAGCAGCGCTCTTTTAATGACAATGCAACCAGGTGGCTGAGGCAAGACGCACTGGAGAGGGTATAAAGAAAGCCATCAGTATGAGATGGGTTGCGGTAAGGCGGCTTGGGTTGCTTGACACCAAGATCATACAGGCAAGCAACAGATCCTTTACTTGTGGTTGTAGGATGGCGTGCGTTTCAGTGCTTGCTCATCAGCCACCATCAACGCTGTTCCTTTGTCATTCCGAGCATGATATTGTTGGTGCAGGCTGCCTTGAAAGACAAAAAGCAGCAGGGCGTTGACTTTGACACGGAGGCAGCCACACTGTGCTCTCAGCTGGAGGCGGAACTCGTTCAAAACCACAAGTTCAACCCTTGGAACGTAGTGGAACGAGACGGAACGGCAACAAATGAAGTCAACATGGAGCATCCAATACTGAAGAAGTTGAGGGCAATGTGGGGGGATGCATTGGCACGCCATGTTGCAGCAAGAGCACTGGAGTTGCACAACTTCAACCCTTCTGGGCGGTATGAGGTATGGCAAGGAACCTCATAAAACCAAGTGCAACTTCCACTGCAGGCACAGATATGTTTGCTTTGAACAGCGACTTGATGCATACTTGCCCGCTAGAGCAAGCATATGTGTGTGTGTGTGGCTTCTTGTTGCGGTGGTCTAAAGCACTTGTCGCAGTTGTGGATTCCGTGGGACGCAGAGACCAATGACGAGTCGACGCCGGGACATATCATCAACCAGCTGGTTGGCAAGATAACAGCGCTGATGGCCAAGGCAAGTGCAAAGAAAAGGAAACTCAATCCGGCCCCAACTGGATAGACGTTGTCTCTTACTGGTTACCAGCTGTGAGGCATGTGATGGCAATGCATGTAGATAAACTGTTTCTGTCGAAGGGGTAGATTGCTGTAATGTATCAGGATGTACATAGCTGCAATCGGACACTTCACACTGACTGTTCAGCCAACAAGGGCCAGGCTGGGCCAGCCCTCGTGCATGGTTGCTGCTTGGTTGTAGAGCCAGTGGTGGTGGCTTGTTGCTTGCTATGCTCTGCTCACTCAAACTTCGCACAGAAGTGTCAAGAATTTGTGCTGGGTTTTCAACCAGGCACTTAAACCATCAGGCAACGTTAGTAGAACTTAAGCTAGCCTGCGTTCCCCCCCTCCCCCCCCCCCCCCCCCCCCCCCCCCCCCCCCCCCCCCCCCCCCCCCCCCCCCCCCCCCCCCCCCCCCCCCCCCCCCCCCCCCCCCCCCCCCCCCCCCCCCCCCCCCCCCCCCCCCCCCCCCCCCCCCCCCCCCCCCCCCCCCCCCCCCCCCCCCCCCCCCCCCCCCCCCCCCCCCCCCCCCCCCCCCNAAAACTATTTTGGCTAACCCCCCCCACACCACCACACACACAAAGCGAGAGAGCAGAGGGAGGGGGAGTCCGTCTGCTTTGTGCTGCTGCCACAACTACAGCCACACCGGTGCCTAACTGTGGGGACTCTACTTGTGTACAGGTAACTACGCATGCATGTTGACTAACGGGGCAAGGGCTTAGCGAAAGTAGCTACCTAGTTTGTATAGGTAGCCCGGTGGTGTAAGAAGTTGTTTGCTGGCGTGTGCAAGTGTGCGTGTGTGTGTGCATGTCATGTTCACAATGCAATGGGGTCACATGCATAACATTGCATATATGTTACACACACACACAAATGTGTAAGTAAAGATTTGTGATGTACTCGGGGTGAGTGCTCATGTAAATGCCATGCATGTATAAATCAATCTCACTCACTTATCCTGTACACCCATGTATACTAGTGTGCATGTAATGCTTGAGTGGTTGTGATACATTGCATGCGTGTGCCTAACAGCACGTCATATATCCTGTACACATGGTAGCATATACCTTTTGTACATAGACTGCATCGGCCCTGTGGGCAGGTGAACGCATATGCATGTGCATGCTTGCATGGCTAACGGGGTAGTAGGGGTAGAGTACTGTGTGAGGTAGTGAATGGACCCGGTGGTTAACTCGACAATAGTGTGGTTGGTATGTGCTGTCTCACTCTGCATGCTACTGACTGTGCATGCCACTATGCATGTGCATTTCCGTTTTACATTTTTGTACATATCCGTTGCGCATTGTTTGTACAATTGCCACCACCTCCGGTAATTACCTCCACACATAGACCATATAGCCTGGCGGTGGTGACTGCAATATGATGACGGCTGTGGTTGACTGCTGCTGTGTATGGGCATGTGCATGTCGACTAACTGAGTGCGCATGCAAACACGTTTTGAGCATGTATGATACAGCACCCAGTACACAGCGCATGTGCATGTGTAAACAGTTGTTTGGACTTTTCAACACAATCAGTTCCAGTAGGTGGTCCCTTACCCTGCGTGCACGCGCATGTACACATGTACGTACATGCACAGTGACAGTGCACATGCAACACACAGTCACAATCGCATGCGCGCACGCACGCAAGCATATGCGCATGGATGGAGATCAGCCCGCCCGCACATCTGCGCAAAGTCGCATTCACGTATGCGAATGTGCGCTCACGTACACCCGCAAACGCACACGCACATCTACACGATTACACATTATGCGGTTCATCAGACACTTGCTCATCGTCTCGTTGCAACACAAGCCTAGCATTCGGTGTCATGCATTGGTGCCACTGGGTCGGACTCAGTGACGGTAGGACTGTCGATGCCATGCCTTAGTGACACAATTGTCATAGTTTAACATCAGTGTCCTCGGTGTTTTCGGTTCAGTTCAGCAACGTTCGCTGGCAAAGTTCAGCAGCTGCTGCTGTGTGCTGCAGCGCCTCCATGCCTCGAGCTATTTGCGCTTGTTTGCGCAAAGTCAGTAGCTGAAAGGCGACGGCGTGCTGGAGGTTGGCTTGGCATGTTAGTGTTGGTTAGTACAAAGCGCTGTGCGAATCTGGCGGGGAGCTTGCTGACAGCAGGGCGGTGACGTGGAGCAGTAGTTTGGCTGTCGCGCCAACTTGCGCTTGTCTCACCAGTGGTGAGTCACCGCTGCTGTCTGCGACCAGAGTTGGTTGACAGTTGGCATACCTCTCTCGCAAGCCTTTACAAGCACAACAGTGTCAGTAGCGTTGTTGTTGACGGTGGACAAATGGCCAGAGCTGGTTGGCGAATGAGCCCAGCAAGCACGTGTGCATGGGTTTGCAAGGCTGAAGTGTCCCTCTCTTCCTCTTACTGGTGGGTCCACCGTACCTGCTTTGACTGCTCGCTCCGTCAGCAGCATGCTTCAGCCAGCCTGCAACGCAGGATGAGTCCTCATCACAGTTCGTGTGAGGAAAGGCTTCGGTACCGTAGTGAAGGCACGCACTTGAAGTGCCTGCGCAGTGTAGCACTGAGACCAGTAGTCGCACTGTACTCGTTGACACAGTCAGAGTTTGAAGGGGCCTCTAGTCTAGATGAATGAATACATTACACGGGTGCCAACTGGCGGTTGTAGTGTCCAACGCTACCCTACTCAAACAATCATACAGTAGGCTGTACACGAGCAATGTCCTCAAGCGCTACATGCAGATGTAGCTAGGCCGAGTTGACAATGCCGTAATTCTTGCGTAGTCAAATAGATGTGAGCTGCTAAAGAATTTCCACAATGATGTGACAGTAGTGGGCGCAAAGCGCAAGTTGGCATGACAGCAGTGATGTGGGCAGCACAGCAGCCTAACTTCCACTCAGCCCACATCATCAAAGGTGAGTCACCTTTCTGTTGGCCGTCAGCAAGCCCCGTGCCAAGTTGGCGAAGCATTGTGCTAAGGCAAGTGAACCCTCCTCGAGCAAGGCATTGCCAGCCGTCCTGCAATTGTCCTGCAATTGCCGCAACAAACCAAGCGCGAAAAGCCGGAGGCATGGAGGCGCTGCAGCAGCAGCTGCAGCGCACAGCAGGAGCTTTGGAAGTTCGCCAACAGAAGCTGAAACGCAAGTATGGATGCGACGTTTGCTTTGTTTGTTTGTTCTCCTGTTTGTTTTCCTTTGCTGCTTACTCCCCTATCTTAGCACATGCTTGCTTAAGTAGCTGTCGATGGCTAAGTGCGTGGCAGCCCACAAACAACTCTATTTGCTGTGCTGACTCTTCTGGTGCTGTATGTTCAACAGAGTGGAAGAAGTTGAAGAAAAGTCGCACAAAGTCCTGCAAGACGAGCTGCATGCGGTAAGATGAAGGGAGTCATCCATGTGTATTGTGGTGCGTGCGTCAGCGTCGGCACTGCAGGCATGCATGGCCTTTTTAACAAACGCAATGCAGCAGTAAGTGTTTGCCCGGTGAGCCGCAAAATGACAGCACACAAACTCTTGTGGTGTGTCTGTGCAGAAGCATGCAGCTCGTCTCTCAAGCAATCATGACGCTAGTTATTGTTGTTGTTGTTGCTGCTCAACAAGCTCTTGTGTGTGAAGCGCGAAGCGAGGCGTCGCCTGGACGACGAATGCTTGAAGCTGCGCCTGCAGTTGCAAGAAGAACAGCTCAGGCAACAAGATGAGGAGCATGATGCCATGCGGTCAGCAACAATTCGTGATAACGAGTACAAAGCGCTTGCCGACAGTCACCAGAGCGAGCTATGCATGTAAGCAGTGACAGTTTGTCATTATGTCAGGCGATGCTTGTTGTTGTCGTAATGCAAAGCGCAAGCTGCATGTTGGAATGGTGCTCTTCATGTTTCTTACTGCCACAGGTTGAACGACAAGCAGGAAACCGACTTCCACACCATCCAGCAAAAGCTGGTTAGTGACATGGCTGCTCCATGTGTCCAGGAGCTACTCTTTACTGCTGCTTGACTTGCAAGCTGTCTTTCGTGATCTGATCTTGAATTTGCCAATGCAGGCCGCTGCTGAACAAGACAAGAAGCAAAGAGAGGAAGAAGTAGAACAATACAAGGCAGACGCTGAGTTTGCGCAGGACATACTCCAGCCACTCATAGTCATGGAACAGAAGTCCAAAGACATGGTGAGTATCTTGGCATTTGTGGCTTTTGATGATAATTTTCTGTTAAAGACAAAGCACCAGTCTTGTGAGGACACTGCAACCAGGTGGCTGAGGCGAGACGCACTGGAGAGGCTGTAAAGGAAGCCATGGACAAGGGATGGGTTGCCCTAAAGCACCTTGGAGAACTTGACTTTGAGGTTGTGAAGGAAAGTCATTGATCCAATGGCGGCCTACAGGGTGTATGAAATCCGTTGGTTTGCGACCGGCCATCATTGATGCTGCTCGTCACTCACTTGAGCAACATGGATGATGCAGGCTGCCTTGACAGCCAAAACGCAAGTGACTAACGTTGACAAGAAGGCAGCCACACTGTGCTCTCAGCTGGAGGCGGAACAAGTTCAACCTTGGAAAGTAGTGGAACGAGACGGAACGGCAACAAATGAAGTCAACATGGAGCATCCAAAACTGAAGAAGTTGAGGGCAATGTGGGGGGATGCGTTGGCACGCCATGTTGCAGCAAGAGCACTGGAGTTGCACAACTTCAACCCTTCTGGGCGGTATCCGGTATGGCATAGCACCTCATGCATTCAAAGATACGCAACTTCCGCTTCAGGCAATGCACAGCAACGCACAGCAACATTGCATGCCACTCACTTTGAGCTGAGCAGCTATCTGATTGATACTCGACTGTTCGGCCAAGCATATGCATGTGTGTGCGGGTTTGGTGCTGTACTTGAAGCGCTTATTGCAGATGCGGATTGCATGGAACGCGGAGACTAAGGAAGAGTCGACGCCGGCACATATCAACAACCAACTGGTTGACAAGATTGAAGAGCTGCTGGACCCCAGGCCAATTGCGAAGAGTGGGAGAAGCAATGCCCCCACTGGATAGGCGTTGTGTCCCCCAAATCACCGGCACCTGCGACGCATGTCATTGCATCGCATGTTCATATATGCATACACCATAGCTGTCAAAGGAGATAGAGTATTGTGTTTAATCAGGTGTACATAGGTACACTTCACACTGACCGTTCAGCTGTTAGGGCCAGCCCGTGCATGGTTTTCTGCTTGGTTGTAACGGTAAGTGGCTTGTCGCTGGCTTCGCTCTTTACAGTTGGTGGCTACCTACTGTCTGCTGTTCTGTGATGAACTTGGCTCTTGTCTTTGCATGCACCGCCACTGCAGGTGGGACACAGAATTTCTTGCTTGCGTCAGTCCCTTGCCTCGCTGTCAGTCCCCTGCCTGCCCGTCTTGCATTGCATTGCACATAGTTAGATTCCTTAGCAAGCCTCTTAGATGTGGTGTAGTAATCGGGTGGGGAGGGTGTTGCAGTGTACATGAATCTCCAAAACTAGTCTAGACATGCAATGAATGCCTTGCACACACAAAGAACATGCCTATGTGGCTGCCTGCTGCGTGCATGTTGTACAAAGAATTCGAGAGGGGTATGCCCATTCAGACCACACCACGCATGCAACACTCTGCAGAACACACTCACCTCGTTACTACATACGCGACCACCGGGCTACCTACTCTGTGTGAGCGTGACGCTATGTGCATGTACTATGCATGCGCCACCCCACATCGCATTTTGTGTACATTGATTATGTCCAATAATAGCATGCATGGCAGCTCACCACATACGTACCTCAAGCCGACCATAGCAACCACCGGGCAACTCTACTCACTCTACGGCCTTTCACTAACCAACCATCCCACCCTGCTGTTAGACATGCATGCATGCAGCTGCTGACTCAATCACCTGTAGCACGGCTGTTAAATACCGGCCCATCCTTCCACAGCAGACTCAACAGACTCCCCCTTCTCCTTCGCCCACATCCCCTCCGCCAGCCTGGCGGCCCGCGGCGTGGCACCTCCGCCCACCTACTTCTGCGTCGCTCACTGCCGTTCTTAGGGTTTGTGTCAGTACACGCACGCATGCATGCATGTACGGCAGGTATGGCTACTCCCTCTGCGTCGCGGCTCCATGTGCACTCCATTCGGACGACACGGGCATAATCCTTTGCTCCCCATGTACTCTGCAATTGCCTTTGCTTTTGGTAGTGCAACTGTGTGCAACTGTGCTTGCGTGTGCGTATGCGCAAGTGCCTGCACGTGAGAACAAGAGATGTGTTAGATAAGTGTACAAAAGAACGGAGAAGGGATTGACTGCGTGCAGCGCATGCTACACACCCACGCACAACGTGCATGACATGCACTACACACGCATAGCACACAGCATCACTCGGTCAATAGGACACCACCGGGCTACTTTATCACTTGCCACTCTACACTATCTCTACATCTATCACCACTACGGCCACCACCCGTCAGTCATGCATGCCAGTCAACCCACGCAGTCACAGTAAGTACCTGTACAACACGTGTACACACTCAATGCGGGGTGGCGCATGCATAGTATATGCACATAGTGTCACGCTCACACAACATGCACGCAGCAGCCAGCCACATGCCATTCGCATTGTCCACACCATGCATGCTGCCACCGTACCATACCCCTTACATACATACGCATGCTCTACTAACCACCGGGCTCATCTACTCCTACCAACTTAGCTACTTCCTATACTACCGATACACTCCATCAGTCATGCAAGCATGCATAGTATATGCACATAGTGTATGCATGCTTGTGCGTGTGAGACACAACACCGACCTCGACTGCACGGCTGCACCGCAACCCAGGGAGTGTTGCATGCATTGCGTGAGCATGCATGCTGCGTGCCGATGGGCGCAACCCAAACGCCTAGTGACGGGAGATGCGGCAGAGTTGTGACGAGGATGGAGGCGAGGGGAAGGGGGAGTCCACGCTGGCTGATTGCTGCCGTTGATGCAGTGACGGTGGTGGTTGCTGACCAAGGCGCATGCGCCGGTGATTGCTGGACACCATGCAAGTTGGTGTGACTAACGGGGTAGGGGCTTAGCGTGTTAGGTAGTTGGCAGCCCGGTGGTGAGTTGTTAGTGTAGAGTGTAAGCATGACATGGCATGTACTGAGTGCTGCATGTTGTATATAAAGGGTATGGTACTATGGCAACATGCATGGTGTGCGGGCAATGTGAGTGACATGCATGAAAAAGTGTGTGCTTCGCACCTTGCATGCTACTCATCTAGCACACTATCTCTTATACACAAGTGTTTGCGGGCGTTACTGCTTGGAATGATGTTGTACTTTGGACATGGACCAAACAGCAGTCAGCTGTGCTGTGCCAGTCAAGCAACACTGACAGAGCTGCATTTGCACCGGTTACCCATACAGTATGGTTGCACAGGTAGAGGGAATGTACAGGCCTTGAGTGGCGTGTTAACCCGCCATATGCAGCTTGCATTCGACTGTCCATGTACGTATGAGGGTGGTTGAACAACGATCCTACGACGCAACAGCGTACCTACACTGTACTCGCTACACAATGCCGAGGAATTCCAGTGAGCGAAGGACAAGTCTTACTTGCACCATATGTACGTACTGTACACCAGTATAGGTGGGATGAGGCAACGTGTCTGAAGAAGCGAGATGTGGCTTCTTCCTTGTTGAAATTGACCTCCTCTTGCTGACTAGCTGCTTAATAATGTGCGCCGGTGTCACCTCTTCATGCTTCTCTTAATCCCATGCAACCCGAATCTGATTGCAAGAGCAACAGCAGTCAAGCTGAGTGACATGCAACAGCAGCGTACAACCTCTTCTCACTCCAATATTACATGCATTCCAAAATGCGCATTTAATGAGCGCATGTACCGAGAACCGCTCGGAAGCATTGACTTGGTGTAGTTCGAGGGCTTGTTCGGCTACATGGCGTGCGAGTGGCTCGCCCCACTACCTGCAGATCTTTAACCTTTGGGTGTTCCATATCAATCTCATATCTCCCCTGGTTCACTTTTCAAGGGTTGATGTCGTTGAGACAAACAATCTGCTCCATGCGGGAAGCGAGCTCCGCAACTTTCATTTTCCAACGCAACCCACGCTTCTTGTGGTCGTCTAATGCAGCCTGCACTCATGCGATGTATACGCCAGCACTCATATCTGTGAAGCACATGTCATGCATAAACAGCAAACGAGGCTTGCCTTGACTATCTTGAAGTCGATAACTCCAAGCCATTTGACTTGCACCCACCCCTTGTCCAGGGCTTCCGCCTTGCTAGTGCGAGTTGCGATGGTCGCCTGATAGCCAAAGCATGTGTACAAAGAAATTGTTCTACCTTGGCTACTGGCTACAAACCCACATGAGATCACAAATTGTTGAGCATGAAAGACTAAATGCCGCATGGCGGCCATGAACACTGATTGGGACCGCAATGCAAACAACATCTTGCTGCAACTGTGCTCATTACCATGTCCTTGTACTTCGGCTCCATAACAAACACGTCCTGTAGCAAACTTTGTGCCAGCTCCGCTTCCGACTTGTACTTGTGCACTTCGTGTTCGCGTGCCTTATTGTTCTCCTCAGCAAGAACCTGGTAGCATACTGACACGCATGGAGAAAAGCACAACAGTAAAAGGATGCACATTCCGCTATCTGTGCTGGTGAGCACAGAGGCCAATTGCTAATGGAAAACGAAAAGGTTGCGTACCCGCTCATACTTGAGTACGTCAAGTTGGCTTTAAGAACTTTCTCGTACCCTGCCAAGAAATACTTCTGTGTCAGCCACATGCATACAGTGATACTGCGCCTACGAGGCCGAAACAAGGCACTGTCAGCCTTGTTGTGGTAGCCAACTTGAGCTTACATGCGAAGCTCGTTCTGGTGACCGTCGAAAAGTGCTTTGTATTGGTCCTCAGAGCTCCTTGCTGCTGGCGAAGGCATGGCGTGTTGGTGCTCATCTTCCTGCCTTTGCTGCTCCTCTTGCAGCTGCAGACGCAGCTCTGCGCATTCGTGGTCAACGGAACGCCTCACTTCGCGCTGCACACGCAACAACTTATTGAACAAAAAACACAATGGTTCTTGCAACCAGCATTGCAATTGCTTGAGCGACGAGCTGTGCAGCTCATGCATGAAGGCATGCTTCTGCATGGAGACAACACCATTGTCTGTGTGCAAAGTTACAGCTCACCGTGCAAGCACTCATCGCTGCACTTGGACAAGGCCATGCATGCCTACAGTGCTGAAGCTAGTTCACGAACACACGAAATTGCGCTCAGATGAGTTGCTTCTCATCTTACTACAAGCAGCTCGTCTTGCACGGCTTTGCGCGACCTTTCTTCCAATTCGCCGACTCTTTCTGGACAGACAGCACAAGAAGGGTCAGCACAGCAAGCAGAAGGTGCTTGTAAGCTGCACGCACTACCCCATCCACAACTAGCTAAAACATCATGCATGTGCCGGAAACGTGAGCGCAGAAAGGGAAGCAACAACAGTGTCCATACTTGCGTTTCAGCTGCTACTGGCGGACTGCAGCAGCTTCTGCTGTGCGCTGCAGTCGCTGCTGCAGCGCCTCCATGCCGCTGGCTGCTTGCGCTTGGTGTGTTGCGGCAAATTGCATGACTTCACGGCTGGCAATGCCTTGATTGAAGGACGGCTACATGTAAGTATTTGCCTTGGCACAGTGCTCTAAGGTTGCTTAATGCGTTAAGCTCACGCGATGCTCCAAGCTTACTGAACCTGGCGGGGCTTGCTGACAGCCAGCAGAAAGGTGACGTGGGGCAGCACAGCAGTCTTCCTCACTCAGGAAGGCTGTCATGCCAACTTGCTCTGTGCCCACCACTGCTGTCACATGATGAAAGCACTTGCAGCTCCTCTACTCCCCTCCAAAGACAGTGTCCACGAGTGAGGTGGTCTACGCTGCGCAGGCACGTCAGTGTTTGTGCTTAGTCAAGTCTCACCTCACATGGACTCTGGTGCCTCAGCGACAATTTGACAGTGTCCTAGGCTTTTGGTATATCTGGACTAAATGACCCCTTCAAACTCTGACAGTGGCAACGAGTGTAGTAAACTCACATGAAAATTGTCACCGCTAGTGAGGTGAGACCATACTGCGCACGCACTGTAAGCCTTCACTGCGGTGACAGAGTCTCACCTAACATGGACTGTGGTGCCTCGGCCAGCTCTCACCAGCCATCGGCAACAAAACCACTTAAACACTCAAGCAACGGGCTGTTGGAATGCTTGCGCGGTAAGGTAGATGTCAACATGCAGCATTCCAACTTGAAGGATTATCAACAACTCCTGTCGTCATGAACCAGCAGCGCAGAGACACGAGCAAGCTGGCATGGCAGCAGGAAAGCTGCGCTCCGCCACATCGCCGCCCTCATGTTTGTCATCAAGCTCTCCGCCAAGTTCGCACCTCGTTGCCGAGGCATGGTCTAGCATGCCAAGCAAAGCCGGCGCGCCGCCGCCATTAGCTACTGAGCTTCTACTTACGCACTTGAAGCAAAGCGCAAACGGCCCGAGGCATGGAGGCGCTGCAGCAGTAACAGCATAAGTTTTCCGCGGTTCACCAGCAGAAACTGAAACGCAAGTACGAACACGGAGGCTTTGCTTCCTCTGCTGCTGGTTCTGGCCTTTCCGGCACATGCATGACATTCAAGCTCGCTGTCGGTGGCTTTATGCGTGGCAGCTAGCAGCTTACAAGCACCTTCTGCTTGCTGCTGTGCTGACCCCTTGTTTGGCTGTGTGTATAAACAAAGTGGACGAAGTTGAAGAGATGTCGCACAAAGCCCTGCAAGACAAGCAGCGCATGCACGCGGTAAGATGAACAGGCTCATTCTGTAATGTGCGCGCGCGTGTGTCAACTAGCTTCAGCGCTATATAGGCATGGCCTTGTTGCAATCCACATGCAGCGGTGAGTGCTTGCACGATGAGCTTTGGTTTTGCAGCACACAACTGTAGTGTGTGTATGCAGAAGCATGCAGCTCGTTGCTGAGGCAAATCCACAAAATTATTATTCATCATGCTTGTTGTTGTCGTCAGTGCACCTGCAGCTGCAACAAGAACAGGTGCAAGGAGATGAGCAACAAGATGACGTACGGTCTCCAGCAACAAACCGTGATGACGAACACAAGGAACTTGCCGACAGTCACCAGAGAAAGCTTTGCATGTAAGCCTATGTTGGCATCATGCTGAGAGAATAGCGAGGCTGTCACTCACTGACTGAGTTGGTTCTGAACCAACTCAACCGGCTGAAAGTGTGTCATGCACGTGCACATGCATGCATGTGCAGGACACATATTCGTTCCTGGCAGGGTGCACGAGAGTTGTCGGAGCCAACTTGATGCACTCGGGCAGAAGTGGGTGAGCAGCATTCAGTGTCTGCTTTTCTCCCATGAGACAGAGGTATGTGCGTCAGTTTAATGTTGTGCTGTTCCCAATGCAGTGCACTGCCAGGCTGATGCTGAGGACAGAAAGGTGTGCAGAGAAGCAATGCAGAAGTACAAGGCGGATGCAGAGTTTGCATAGGACGTGATGCAGGAAGTTTTTGTTATGGAGCAGAAATACAAGGAAATGGTATGTTGCTATGCATGTCATACCAAACAGTTAATGCAGCAAACGACAAGTCCTTTTTGATCTGTCTATCAGGTGACTGCGGCAACTCACCAGTGAGGCGACGAAGGAAGATCTTTCTACAGGTTGGGTGCGGGTACAATGGCTTGGACAAGTGGACCTGAAGATAGTGAAGGCGAGTCTATTTTGCTGTGTTTATGTGCGTGTAATGCATATGATGAAAAGAGCTTGGTATCACACGAGTGCAGGCTGCGTGTAAAGACCGTGAGAAAGGGGGGTCTCCCTGCAAGATGCAGACCGCCAAGCTTGCTGCTCACTTGGAAGGACTTGTTCGTGACGATGGTTTCAACCCCTGGAGAATGAACGAAGAGAGGTAGATTGCTATGGAAGACCCTGAAGTTCAAGGCCTGCAGGAAGGGGCGTAGGGCGAGCCATTTGCACCCCATGTGGCGGAGCAAAGCGCTTGAACTGCACCGGTCGAATGCTTCCGGTCGGTATCCGGTATGCGGGAGTTGCTTCGTGTTTGTGCAATGAGAGTGGGTGTCTGGCCTGCATGCATGTATGCGTACACTGCGTACATTTTGCATGCCAGCCTGTTTTGCTTCATACGGACAGGCGTGCATGCCAGTATGGAGGTTCAAGTTGATGAATGGACAGCAGAGTTGTTGAGCTGCTGCTGGCTGCTGTTTGTAGCCAAGAAAACAAGGTGGTTGCTTCACTTACTTATGGCTGCATTCAGATGCGGCTAGCATGGGATCAAGATTGGAATGAAGAGGCGTCCCCTGCGCACATCATTGAGCAGCTGGTGAGCAAGCTCAAGAGCAGGTAAACGAAGGTGCAACAAGAACAACCCACATTTCAAATGGTGAAGAGGTGATGCCCACATCCCATCCGTGACCGTGCTTGTACATCGTGCACTTGTGTTTAAGCTACAAGACTCCTTAGTCCTAAGCTTACAGATCGCTCCCTGTCGACATTGTGTAGCAAGTGTAGCGTAGGTACACCGCTGTATCGCAGTTTTCGAAGTGTTCTGTGGACATGGACAGCCAAGTGCAGCCTGAACCGACCTGGATATCAGCATCATGATATGGACTTGTACAGTACTCTCTGCGCCATGTTGGTAGCATTGGTGTAGGTAGAGAGCCTCTTGCTAGTACTGCTCAGGCTACATGAACAACCAGCTTGCGTACAAAGATGCAAGCTGCATCATGCTGCCTGACAAGCATGCTTGTGCGAAGCAGGGGCGCTTGTACAAGCAAGCTTTCACGAAGGAGTATTTGTGTGCGCGTGTGAGACAGTTTGACTACTGGAGTGTCATGCACGCGATGTCGCGAATAGACCCCTGTCGCATTTTTTGTACACATGAGCAATGCACCAACTAGACAATCTAACAACCAGCAACCTGTTGCCACACTCCACTTAACCCATCCGCTGCAGACTCTTTGTTGCATGGCGCAGTCAGTTACATGAACAGGCCTATGCAGGACATCGCCAAGGGGCAGCAAAACATGTGTTAGTCAGGCCCGAGGTTGCACTGTACACCAACCTCAAGAAGCCAAACAAGTCACAAACTCAATGTCCCTACACAGAGAACTAGCACATACTACCCTTGCAATGCACCTCACCGCCTGCCAGCGCGTGTGGCGTAGGACAACCCACCAGCAAAATCAAAACTATTGCACAAGCTATTTGGTCACCAAAAATCAATACTCGTTGATTTCACAGCTCTCTGGGTAGACATCCTTGGTAATGTTGAGACAGCCGTGCACATTGAGCTTCTGAAGCGCGATGCAGCCGGACGCCACGGCCTGCAAACCGGCGTTTGTAATACGTGTGCAGAAGCCCAGGTACAAGACACGCAGGAACTTGAGATGACTGCAGGCGTACAGCGCCGTGTCATCAATCAATGGACACATGGTCAACCGCAGACTCCTCAACTGTGGGCACCCAGCGGCTATAGCAGACAGGCCATTGCTGGTAATGTTGGCGCAGCCGACGAGACTCAAAACCTTCAGCTTTGAGCATCCATGAGCTATATGGAAAAGCCCATCATCCTTAATTAGCTTGCAATAGCTGACATCGAGGGTCTCCAGCTCACGACACCCGAGGCTCAGGGCAACAAGTCCTGTGTCTGTAATGCGCTCGCAGTTGTGCAGAGACAGGGATCTGAGGGAGGGACAATGGCGAGAGATGTGGGAGACACCAAAGTCGCTCACATCCTTGCACCATTCCAGACAGAGCGACGTAAGCGTGGGGCAGCCTTGAGCCAGAAAAAGCATGCCTTGGTCTGAAACGCGGTCGCAGCCATACAAGTCCAGTGACTCCAGCTCGCGAAGCCCGACACCAACAGCCCAAAGGGCGACGTCATCAATGTTCTTGCAATTGCTGAGGTCCAGCACGCGCAGCGACTTGCAGTCTTTCGCAATAGCTGCTATGCCCTTGCAGCTGATCCAGAAGGACGACACCCTGAGCGTGTGCAACCCCTGGCAGTTCTTGGCGAGGGGAAACAGCGCGGAATTGGTGAGCTTTGAGTACTTTAATGACACCTCCATCAGTTGGGAACACGACGATGCCAGCGTGATGATATGTTGGTCAGTAAAGCCCTTTTGCTCAAAGGATGCAATGGAAAGAGACGGGCAACCATCTGCTATGGCTTGAAGCCCTTCGCCATTAATTGCCTTGCAATCCTTGATAACCAGCGAGCGCAGTTCATGGCAACCTTGCCCAATTGCCGACAAGCCTTCGTCTGTGATACCTCTGCACTTTACCAACTCCAAGACTTTTAGCCCATGACAATGCTCCGCCACTTGCTGCAAAGCTGCATCACTTAACAGCGGGCAGTCCAAAAAGCTAAGTTTCTCCAACTTCTTCAACCTCAAAGAGGCCTCCCCAACACCAGCAGCCGTCAAGTAGGGGCAATCCACAAACTCCATCGTACTCAAGACGTAGCTATGCTCCGTGGTCAGAGCAAGGCTTCTGTCGGAGAAGTGCGTGCCTCCATGTAAACGCAGACTCTCTACTTGCCTCAAAACAGAGGAGACTGTTTTGACTTGCTCCTCGCGCTCCAGGGCATCCACATACCAATACAACTCCAACGACCGCAAGTGGCGAAAGCGATTCAATAGCGTCGGCAGATCTTGGAGCTTGAAACTGCGTCTTAGTGCCAGAGTAGTGCGCGACTGTCCCTCCGCAGCTAGCCACCTGCAACAAAGGAGCTTCAGACCGCTTAACAAAGGCTCAACAAAAGCCCATGACGGAAGAGAAGCGAGTAATGCATGCTGAAACACACAGCGGTGTATACCATGTAGGTATACAGCCGCGCGTATTGATACTAGCTAGTAAAAAGTTCGACATGTACACTTTTTCCTGCAGGAAAGCTACCGTCAGCCATCACACCCTAACCCTTATTGTACAGCAGCGGCGCCCTTAATGATCAAAACACATTGCAGGACAGTCATTGGGACATTAGTACAATACCGTAGGATTTGGCTGCAACGGCACTGTTTCCTGTGAGTCAACTGGCCAGTGTATCGCAATTTACCATAAACCAGTTCACCTTTTGCACACCAGAGCGCAGGTGTTGCGTTCCCTCAAATTTTCCAAATAGCTGAAGATGGTCATGAGGCACTCGTCATTGAGCACATCGTTGATGTTGCGCTCCCAGGGCAGCGGCGCATCAGCCGTTGAGCAGCTCGGCCTTTCCAAAACCAAACCGCGCATCCGTGCATCCTCGCCCGGTACAGCTGGCGGAGGCCCACTGCCATCGGCCAACTCAGCCTCCGCCAGAGGCATGTAGCCCAGCCGGGTCATGCGGGAGGCCGGGCTGCAACTCCCCTCCGCAGGACCCGCCCCCGGCCAAATCCCCCCCGCACCCGCAACGCTCAAGCCACCAGACGCAACAGCATCCACGACGGCCACCCTAACGTCCTCTTCAACCACGGCCACGTCGCAGCCTTCCACCGCCGCCGCGGCCGCCACAGCTGGGAGCCCTACCAAACCCTACCCTACAGCTGACACCCTCTGAAACCCTAACGACAAACACGGTCAACCGACGTGCTGCTGAGCTGCTCAAGTTGACGGTGAAAACACCGTGCACTATTATGGATATCCACCACTTTGGTGATGCAGACCCGACCACGGCAGAAGGTTTGCAAGATATCCGATGGAGTAAAGCCGATATTATTATGAGCTACAGTCTGTAACATGGTTACCTGATGATGGTTTCCGGTAAGGGTCCCATCACGCTGGTCAGGGGCCCTCCTGATAGGACCGGCCTTCGGTTACGGACCCGGATTAGCAGCAAGGTGTCGTCATTTTCAGATCCTCGAGCCCTTTTTTGCGCAAGTGCCGGTGCATTAGGTACCTATACAAGGGCCAAACGGTCTGCAACTGGACCGTCGCCGGAGCGCTGCACCAGGCTCCGCCGTAGTCCAACCGGTCCGAGCGGTCGCAGCCGGTCTTTGTGACGACACCCTTGTGTGCCCCCCATCATTAAATACAATAACAAACAGTCTACGCCGTATCTATCTTAAGAATTGATCCCATTACGCCTTGACTCAGATTGATGACATGTTCCGAGCGTTCGGTTACGTCCCTCAAGACACTGCTGTTTGTTTTGCGTCTGGCGACTAACTGCGTTTGGCAATATTTGCCGTCGCAGTAACCAAACTAATTTGCAGGCGGCGGCGGTGCTTTTGGCTTGTGCGGCGGCGTGGTGGCTGCGGGCGTCGCTGTGCTGAGCGTGGCTGTGAGCTTGACATCAATCCGTGCAGCCGAAGGTGTTCCTTGGTGGCTGCCAGAGGCCGTGATTGAGATTAGGGGGTTCTGTCATTTGGGTTGTTCAAAGGCGTTGCTTGAAGACAGGTGCTAGGAGGGGATGAGGGTTGACAGATTGGCTCTGGTTTTGGGATTTCTATTGCTTGCGCATGCGGCTTATCTTCAGATACAGCGTAAGTGCATGCCGCCTTCTTGTGGCTGTGCAATGATTTTTGCACTGCATGCAATGTTAACATCATATGCGTGGCTTTTACTCAGATCGGTCCTACCTCAAGATTGTCGAGGAAGAGTATGTTGGCCCAACCCTGCAGGTACATGATAACTGTATGCACAGGCAAACTCTTCGCAACCCCAATTGCTCTTGGGTGTGGTTGAGGCTTAGTGCATACTACGCACAGTGCAATGCCAGTTTGCAGTAGCTCTGTCAAACGTTTAACACACATATGAACGCGTTGGGTGTCGTGTATCATGTCAGTTACTCATACTAGCCAGATGGTGGAAGTGATCGTTACAAAGCTACACGTAGACTTGTGCTAGGTTGCGAAAGGTCAAACAGTTGACTTATTTGGCGTAGGTTCTTTGCACTCCATAGCCGGTGAACAGACATAACCATGCAGGTAATTGTTGAGTGCGCTTTGGGGACTGTAGTGTGCATCGGAGCAGCGGTCATGTTGGGTGGAGACTGGCAACCCATCAGACTGGATCCTACCGAAAAAAAGTGAGTATTGCTGTTGACGTGTTCACTATTGGTCACAAGTTCTCACCACCTTCATAGCGATTTGTTCACCTACTGTGTGCATTGATATATGTACTTGTGATTAATTTGCAGAAGGTTATCAGTGGTCTCAGCATGCTTGTTGATATTGAAACCTCCTTACACAGAATGTCAGAGTTGCCCGCCCTCGACTTTCACACCTTCAACCACCGTGGCAAGTTTTTTCCACGGCATCTACTACACTGATGGCATGTCTATATGTTGCGATACAGCGTACCATGCAGTTCAGTTGGGTTGCTCCTATGTTACTTGGTGTCACATAATCACTCAGTCCACCTCAGTCTGCACTTGTAATGGAGATATACTGCGTTGCTGTATGGTGCGTGCTTGCGACCCGCAGGTAAGCGCACACTGTTGGAAGCTCCAGATGTGGAGGATTGACGCTTTGATTGTCTGCTTTGAACGTTAATGTCACGCATATCTGATGACACAGTTTTGCAGATTGATCTCAACACAGGCTTGCTGCATCTTCAGTACGTCTTGTAACAGCTAGGCATTTGATGACACACACGCAGCAGTAGTAGGCATTACTGCTCAAAAGTTTCCATTGTTGGTTGTTATCATCAATTATCAGAGCTCAAGCACACTTTAAGCTTGGAGTATTGTGTGTACAGGAAGTCAGCCAGTAAGCACCTGAGTGGTCTGTATGTGTCATGCTGCTGTATGCTTATCACAGGATGCACGCCTGCAGTGTGTTGTATGTATGGACACATGCATGCATGCATGAGTAACCACGTCCCGCATTGTTTGTACTTTCGCTCGGTTAGCATGGCTTGAAAGGTCCCATATGGTCGTGTACGGGCGCATGCGCGAGCTGCATGTGTAGTGATTGCCAACATTACTTAAGGCAACTAGTTGCGGTGTCGATTATAATGCTGAGAAGGTGGCAATGCTGCACTCTCTGTGTCCCATCAAGCATCTCATGGTCCGTCACTGCGAGGGCATTGGCATATTGTACGGTCCAATCCAATTGTATGGTGGTGTGTTTGTAGCTGGTCCCATGCAGCATGTGGTCGTACATGCTGACACCTGCGTGGACAAGCAAGCCTAACCTCTGCTTCTCTCCTCTCCTCTCCTCTCCACTCTGCAGGTGGTTGGGTGCTGTCATCTGCCTGCTAGCTACTGTACACACCCACTCGCTGCTGGTTGAGAATCTAGTGTTTGGCTGGTTGTGTTAAGCCAGTTTAAGCTGTGCATAGCTCTGCCTTGGCCCTCATGCAATCGCATGACCGCTTGCTTGTCTTTACTCTGCTACCATTTACTTCGGGCTTGGCCACATGCAACGTTGATGTGTTATGTCAGGCATGACATGAGTGAGGGGTATACTTTTAATATGGATATGCAGGCACGGATAGGGACATCTTAATGCGTCAACTCTATACACCTTACATGCAACCTGCGCAAGAAGCGTATGCAATTAGGCGTCACATGCGTGATAAAGCTATGTAGGCTGACCAATGGACCAATGCAAGAACTCAAGCGCACTATGGTTTGGGGAACCATGCAGCAGCTACGGTATGCAAGCACACTTAATAGCAGTGGGGAGAGCACAGAATACTACCATACACACCTTTTGTACACAGGGGAGCAGCACCAATCGCCCATGTGGCCGAAGAGGCACACACAGCGACGATTTCACTGCACAGCTGCAAGAGAGTGACATGCAAGCTGCTTGCATGCTTTACGCTAACCGATAAAGTCCTAAAGGCCGCAAGCAGTTACGGCGGGGGCATTGCGGGTGAGCGGACAGTGACGGGCGGCGGCGTGGGGGAGTCTATAAGTGCATTTGGGTTTGATGCTGTCGTGTACGTTCCAAGCGCTGCATGCTAACCGCAGCCCGTGCTGCAGGTGATTGCTGCTGGACACCATGCATGTTGGTCGAGCTAATGGGGTAGGGGCTTAGCGTCTTAGGTAGAGTAGGCAGCCCGGTGGTGAACTGCTGGTGTAGAGTGTAAGCATGAGATGGTATGTGCTGAGTGCTGCATGTTATACTAGTATAGTGTGTGCTTCACACCTTGCATGCAAGTAATGTAGCATATTATCTCTTGTACACTTGTGCAAGCAGGTAACGTGCACAAGCAGGCATTTGGTTATTAAGGGTGCGCAGCGTATGACATTCATTGCTGTCTTTCACTCTGTTACCGTGATCTATCACTTGTGTCGAGGTTAATATAAGGTGAAGGTGAGGTACACATTCACGGACACATGCATGCACTTGTGCACTCATGTTGGTTGGTTGATCGGTGTTTGCTACTGCTGCTACTGCCTGCTTCACCAACGGCATTGCACATAGGTCACTTAGCATAGAGTAGTGTGATGGCCTCGGGTGTAATGTCAGTGTCACACTTACATGGTGTTGCCTTGCTTATTGGCTTGAGTGTTATTGTAATTTGTTCGCTAGTGTGTGCACAGGCTGCATGTTTGCAATATGACTCATATCCTATGCATGTATCACATAGTGATGCGCGCTGTAGGATAAGGGGAGCACGCAACTGCCCTCATGCATACTTCAGTCAGTCAGTTAGTTGGGGTGGATACATTCTTTGTGCTGAGTTGCTGCATTTGCACACTGACTGTGCATCCCCATGCTGCTTATGTTCTTTGGTATAACAGTAATCAGCGTGCGAGTGCGTGTAGTGGCAGCAAGGACTAGGATAAGCGGACAACCTACAGCAGCCGAGAGCATACACAAGGGCAATGACACGACTGCAGAGCAATTCCGAATACACATAGCATACACATACACGCGAACAATGGCAGTGGATGGTTGGGTTGAGGTAGAATGGGGTTTGGGTGAAGTAGGTGACCCAAAAAAAGTGATAAGGCACTGTTAGGCGACAAGCAAGTAAAGCATGGCAGCGTGCCTGGCCCCTCAGCAACACGTGCGCGACTTGCGAGACAACATCAATAACACAGCACCGGACCTGCCACGCAGCGCCACATAGGCATGCATGGGTTAGGATAGAGGGGCCACAGAGGAACCAGCAGGCAGCACAGGAGCAAGACCGTAAACAACAACAACAACAACACTTAGCATAGCTAGCTAAGCTAGGCTATGCATATGTTTGCAATGGACATGATCCACCTGATGACCGAGCGGATACAAGCAGGCGTGTCACTGCCTGAAGGGTCATATGTCGAGCAAGTACAGACAGTGCACATGATGCACAACCCATTCCATGTAACCTCTCGTGCATTACAGTCAGCAACACCCTGCAACTTGTGAAACAGTTCATTTCTCATGCCAGCAGACACAACCATACACCTATGCCATTAGCAATTTGGTCTCAAGCTATCAACACTAGTAGCCATCGCCATATCTATATCCGCCACTAGACAAAACTGTATACCGAAGATATAAGGTACAAGAATTAACTGTGGGGTCTTGGGTCCCACAGCATTATGATATTAATACAATCAATACAACACCCTATTCACTTCCACATCTGCCCTCTGTAGTAAGACCTTCCTATGGCGTAGTTCTTCGGCACAACATTGTACGCATACACCTTTTCGCTCGTGATGTCCGCCTGCACCATGAAGGAGAAAGGAGGGTTGAGAGGCTTCCCGCCCTCAGCTGTAATGACCCAACGCGCACCCGCGTTGGGGTCCCGGGACATGGCTCGCCATGTGGCACCAGCCTTGTTCTCCTTAAACTGGACACAACGTCAAACAGAACCACGGTCAGAGGCAGGTTCTTGATGGTGGCTGGCATGGTATGGACGGGGAGTAAGTGAGTTCTCTATCACTCACCATGGCCTTTACAATGGAGCCTGGTCCCTTGACGTTCTTGATCATGAAACGCATCCAGAAGGGGTTGCTGCCCGGATCGATGGAGTAGCTGATGGAGCCTTGGAGCTTGGTGCATGGCACCCTGCAAGGATGACAAAGGTTGAACATCATGTGGAGGGTCATTTTTATCAAGATACACGCACACACCCACATGCAGGTAATGCAGACTGATTGCTCATCTCACCTTTGGAACTGCACATTGATGATGCCCGCAATAGGGTTTGCCAGCACTTTGAATGCTTCTGGGTACATGTCCAGTAGGTTCTTATCTCCACCACAGCCGCCAGGGCAGTTGTCCGTGACCATCACCTCGAGACTGCGCCCGGAGCAGTACTTGGATCCAACGCACTTCACTCGCAGGCACGTCCCGCAACCGTAAGAGTTCTTCCACAGCGACTTGTTGTTAACTGCGGGGAGGAGGAAGCGGTGTTAGCAAACAGAGCTGGTCAGCTGCATGCATGGGTGTCATACAGTGCAGTGAGGGCACATCATGTTGCGTGTGCGTGCACATGTACATGCACTTGCATGTCTGTAGTTGTGCGTGTGCTAGCATACATGTGTGTCTGCGTGCGAGTGTTGTAAGTACTGACCTGCAGTGAGCATGCGGCCGTAGGGATTCATGGGCATTTTGCCGTAGCCGCATGCGCCACCATCTGAACCTCCGTAAAATGTGGCAACTCCGGTGTTCCACCCTCTGTTTAATCACACACATACACAGATACACGTTAGCAACTTGCCGAGCAAGGGCTCCTAGTGTCAGCATTACAAAGACGTCAATTTTGCATTGTGTGATGGGTGACAATGCAAGAGTTGTATTGAAGACGTACCCGTACGGAGCTGTTCTGTAAGTAGTTGTGGCTTCTGCAGTCTGCCAGCTGGCAGCTGCAGCCAGCAGCGTCAACAGTGCAACAGCGCAGGCCATTCTGTCCTTCTTCACTCCTGAGCGCCACCTCGCGGGCCTTCACCATTCAAGGGGTGAATCTCCTTGTTATCGAGTTGCTGCTGGATCTCAGTCAGCACCACTCTCTTGATGCAGGGAGCCTGTAGCCTGCTTTGGCCTGGTTCGGCCTGGTCTCGCCTGTGATCAGGTGTGTACAAAGCCACCCAACTGCCACTCCTCCCCTTGCTATCCGCACCTGGATTTAGAAGCACTACCGCTCTGGAGCTGCTCTCCACAGGTGCTAAGCTAAAACAAGGCCAATCCCACCCAGATGCTTAAGAACACCGCTGCCCACGATCGCTATCGCCGCCGCCGCCGCCGCCGCCGCTGCCGCTGGCTTGGTCACGCAATGGCCACTCAAGCAACAAGTGCAGTTTCGAGCGAAGTGCTCCATTATTTGTATCAGTAGCGGTTTAACGGCAATTTGAATCCTCACAACCTGCCATTGCCCGTCCACCGTTCAAGCTTAAACACGTTGTCAACGGCAAAGCTGGACCGTAGGTCAGGATTGAGGGCAAGACTAGAACGGCATGGACAGGAGTGGTTGTTTGCCGTTGGTCCCTTGACGGCGTTGTGACGGCGAGTAACTGCGACCTCAGGCCGGTCAATCGTGTCGTCTTCGGCGTGGACCGGTCCCGCATTTGGCGGGAAGAGGGCCTGCCCGTCTGCTTGGTCCGGTTCACGACGCGGAGCTAAGGGCCGAAAACTGCCAGCCAGCAACAAGGCTCCGGCGGGTCCCTGCGCCGGAAGAGCTGCAAACGTTGCCAGACAGGGCGAGCTGTCCGGACCGGTCCACGCAATTGTCGGGATGCTTAACCGGCTCAAAGCAGGCGGCGACCGCCACGTGTCGCGCTATAAGAATTTCAGCGTGGTGGCATTTGTTAAATTATGCAGCGGGGCGGGAATAGACCTACAGATGGCCTTATGCTCCGTCTCCGTGGTTCATGGACCTTGCACACATGACCCCCACGTGCTGTTGGGTTGTGACTCTTTGACGATCCTCGCGCTTCGCAGATCTCCAGCCAACGTGGTAAACGTTTATAACACTACCTAGGTAGGAGTGACTCACTGCACTGCCAGTGAGCAAAGGCATGAGGGCTGTGCTGCCACTTGGCAGCATCACAAGGTTGAACGGCGCAGCCCATGCCCTGTGGAACTGCTGTATGGGATATAAGCCTAGTTATTCCAATCAGAAGTTGCTCCTAGCCTACCCAACGTCATGTTGATTTAATGCCCGTTTGTCAACAACCATGATTGCCTAGTTATTCGAATGAGACTATAATTCAGCTTTCATGACTTGATTGTCACTTGGGTCATGCTCATGTTTGAGGGCAAGCCTGTCAACAGCAAGAGTTCGAGTCATTTATGTTGTTCATGTTGTGATAATAACTTGCAATTAGTGTAGCATTTCATAGTATTATATGTGCATGATGGTAACACCGGCGCCTTCATCAGTACCGTGATTTGAATCAAGTTAAACGCCCCCCTCCCCCCCCCCCCCCCCCCCCCCCCCCCCCCCCCCCCCCCCCCCCCCCCCCCCCCCCCCCCCCCCCCCCCCCCCCCCCCCCCCCCCCCCCCCCC
>RHPI01001116.1:606660-653285 GCA_009103225.1 Chlorokybus atmophyticus | reverse complement strand
GGGGATGGATGCGTGTGCATACGCAGTTGCAGTCGCATGCATGCGTGACTGCCAATGCGTGAGGTTAAGACATGCACCTGACCTGTACATCATCCTTATAGTAACCGGATATCAGGCAGTAGAAGTTTCAATACCACCGTTGTGCTGCCCGCCCAATCGTGCCTATCATGGTTGAAGTGCAAGCATTGCAGGACCCTGGTGCAAGCATTGCAGGACCCTAGCATAACCGACACAACTGGCCATGCAATAACATCACAAGTACAGCTGTGGACACCCATCAGCAAGCTATGTTGAAGAAAGCAATACCTGGAAAGGATGTGAGTTGACGACAGCCATAATGTACTGTGCGTGGCCCTGCTCCAGAAAGCTTGCGCGTTCCATGCACCTGCACAATGTCTGTGGACATGATATGGACATGCATGCTAGCAACATCATGGCACACAACATGACAAGAAAATAGCACCTTCGCAAGCACGCCATCGGCCTCAGAGACTAAGCAGTCCAGCAGGCGCCACATTGTTAACAACTGCAGCACTTGATGGCAAGACACGCCCATAGTGGACTCGTCTTAGAACTTGGAAACCACGTGTACGAAAGGTAGTTGGTCTCACCAACTGAGCATGCAGCGCTGTACAAGGCCTACATGAGACTACACAAACTGTTAGCAACCTCTGTTAATGACGTGCACATGTGCACGTGTGAACACCCACCTCGAACTACTCTCCACTGCCAGTGACTGATAACTGCTTGCTTGAGCGATTTGACAGCCTGAGCGTATGCAGCGGTTCAGTGGTATAGCTCGTTGGCTTTGTTAAACATGCACTTGGTTTCGCACTAAAAAGCCGCATCAAGGGTGGTCGTGCGCAAGTCAGTCAGTTAATCTTATATTTAATGAAGCGCTTCATCATTGATGATCTCTCCATGGCGATCACCGGATGGAAGCAACTGCAAACCTCCGAGTGAAATCGAGATTTGAAGCTTGGTACACATCGCCTGCGCACACATGAAGCTGGCATGTCAAAGGCGCACACACACAGACCAACAACAACAACACAAACAGACACGCTCGTGCGCATGCACATGCACACGCACACACACATGCACACGCGCACGCGCACGCACATGCACACACACGAGACATCAATGGGCCCTACCAGCAGTTCACCGTGTTGAACTTGCAAGCCAGCAGCGCTAGCTGAGCAAGCCCAGGACTCCATGGCGGTGGCGGGGTTGGATGCGAGGAAGCTCTCACCATACTAGTGGGTGTAAGGGGTCGGGTCCGCCACCACATCGACATACTCGTCCATGGCAATGGTGCGGGATCGAAGCAACACCGAGTGCCAGATTGCCAATCTAATCAGGAACAAACGTAGACACACATTGACGCGCTCGAGGACGACAAGCCATGCTAACATTATACCCCATGGTGGGAAAAGTCTGAAGCGAAATGCATGCGCTCAGCGTCCATGTGGTAATACTCGGTGACACGATTGCGGGCCAATGATGGCAAGAAGACCCTATATTGAAGGCTAAGCAGCAACACCTGCATACATGCGCACAAGCATGAGCACAAGCAACACAACTCAATAACACATGTAATGATTGCAATATTGCCACAAATGCTTTATGTAACAAAAAGCGCTCAGTGAGCGCACATATGCATAGATATCTGTTACACGCATATATGTATATTTCGAGGTTGATGACGTGACAGCTGCATGTTCACTTTATCATGTTCAATTAACAACTTCAAGATGGGTGATACTCTGGTTGTTGAGGTTGATAAGCCTTGTGCAGGGAATGTGTTGCCATCTGTTGAAAGGTAAGCGCAGCGTGTGACTATTATGCTTGCATGGTTGCAAGAGCCTTGCGAGCCATCGTTGTGTACCAAGTCAAAGAGCAGCAAGGGTACAAAATCTGAGCCTTCAATGGCGGTTGCTATTGGACATCATTATGTGTGTGCAGTGATAACTTTACTATTTGTATGTGGGGTGCCTGGTTAGCCGTTGGTAAAAGGGCTCTCCCTACCAGCCTTTATGTGGTAGTGTGCGTAGGTGTGCATTGCTGTTGAGGCTCAATGTGGTTGTGCGTGTCACTTCACTTCACTGTGCTCAAGTTGTCACACGCTCTGACACGCACATGTTCACACAGCACGTCATATATTCTGTACACATGTCTGTATACGTGTGCATGTTGGGTGCGAGTGTGGCTGAGGCTAGAGATGAGGTGCTCATTAATGTCAATCTCGATGTGCTGTTCAAGCGCTAAGTTATCGCTTCCGCATATTGTGTGTTGTAACTCCTAGTGCTTGTGCATAAGTACCAATACGGTATGCAAGTTGTCATGGCAAGTACGTGACAATAAATTTTTTAACATTCTTCTCATCACCCTGTTGATTATCATGATGACAAGGGGATATATTATCATTTATATAAGAGATTACCATGTTGGTGGTTACAAGCATAGGGCTAGGGGCTAGGGGCTAGGGGCTATAGGTTGCTTGCAAAACTTGCGCACCTTTTGCTGCATAAGTTTTACAGCGACTTATCACGTAATTGATTTTCATTCAGCGTGGTGAATAAAAAGCAAAGCTAGCGCTTCCTGTTGGCGACATTACTGTGGCGACCATGGATGCACCGCCTTTACGACAGTTACTGCAGCTAATCCAACGGTTTACGTTCGTGCTGGGACGCCCGCACACGAGCAAAACCCTGATCCTGCCACCGATAAGCCGGCGGAGGCGGTGGAGCCGGTGGAGGCGGCGGAGACGGTGGCCCTCCACGATTATGAAGGCAGCTGGGCAGCTTGCGGCTGTCTTGTGTGTCTTGGTCGCCGCTCTGTCCTCTGTGGCGGCTGTGGACACGGACATTGTTAACACGGAGATCACCCGTGAGGTAGGTTGGAGTTGATTCAGCTGAATACCGTAACATAGCAAGGAGACAACGCATCTACTGTATGTCTGAAACTTCTTCTTCTGGCATTGTGTGTCGGCGTGCATGCGTGCATGGTGTGTGCACCCAGCAGCTGCATGCATGATATTCACATTTTTGTGAGTGCCTGGACTTCTCCAAACGCAGCATCACATCCAAGCGTGCATTCCAAAAAGGAGGCTTGCTATGCATGTAAACACGTGTACAGAGTCGTGTACTTGAGAACGTGTTTGCACTGTCTTTCTCTTCTGCTGGTGGAGCTTTTAGCTTGACTTGCATGCGCACTTGTGTTGTTAGTTGTCGTTGTACAGGCATGACGAGGCGATAGGCTATAGCATGTTGGGTCTAAGTTTTTGTAGATTGTGCATGCAGTAGTGGAAATGTATTGTCTGAACTGACCCTGCAGTCCTGATCGTTGTTACCCATTTTCGCAGGTCGACATTTCCGAGTCCTTCGCCAGGCTTTCAACAACTATAAAGGTACGGTGCATTCAATGCAACGCTGCTGCATCACTTGTATTGACTGTGTTTGGCTGACCTTGAGTTTCCACTTGATACCCTTGCATGTGACTGCAATACAGTTGCAATGCCACAAGCAGTGTTGCAATATCAGTGCTAGTAGGATAATGCTTGTAAGTGTGATGTGAGCAGTGATATCTGCCTCATGTGGATTGAATTGGTGTAAATTTTGGTGCTGTGTTGACAGTTTGAGAATAAGGGCAAGGCTAGTGTGACAGCATACCGCTTCGGGCTTCCCGCCAACCATGCATCTCGCCTGGCGCATGTTGATGCAGATGTCGATGATTTGTCCGCAACCACAACCAAAGTGGATTCTGTGACCACAGCTCCAAGCGGCATTGCTGTGTACGAGGTCGCTCTCAGCAAGCCTGTAGAAGCTGGCAAGTCAGCAACAATAGACCTCGAGTTGATTGTCACACAAGTTTTGGAGGTACAAGCAGCACAAGCATGTATTGCCCATTGACAAATGCGAATGTAGAGACAGTTGGTGCTCATGCGTACGTGCCCCCACATGCATGCACACGTTGCCTCATGCTAATATGCGCTTGTCACATGTTTGTTCAGCCGTTTCCAGAAGAGGTGTTGCAATCCGACGTGCCGAAGGTGAAGTACACTGACAACCACTTTTTCCTCTCGCCGTACTTGACCCAAAAGCAGACAACAAAGGTAAGTGTCCTTTGTTTGATTTTCCCAGCCAGCTTTGCATGCACAGCATCACTGAGGTATTGCATCATGCAGGTGCTGCTGGCAAGCTCAACAATTGAGTCAAAGACAGAAGAGCCGCCAACCAAAGTATCGGGCGAACAGATTACGTATGGACAGTACTCAGACATCGCACCTTACACAATCTCACCCCTCGTCGTGCATTATGAGCACGCCAAGCCGTTTGCCGTTGTGGACCGCCTGGTGCGTGAGATCCAGGTGTCTCATTGGGGTAGCGTGCAAGTTGAGGAGTACTACGAGCTTCGGCATGGAGGTGCCAAACACAAGGGGCAGTTTTCCAGGTGCTCATACAATTATTGCACGTTTCTTTGCCTTCACAGCTGGCGCCTGCAACTGTATGTGAACTGGTTGTTTTTAGGGCCATGGATTGACTTCAGCTGGTTTACAGGCTGGACTTTCAGCGGGCTCCTCAGGCCTTTGCCATTGCATCGTTGAATGAGCTGCATGCGACGCTGCCAGCTGGAGCGCATTCCGCTTACTACAGAGATGCGATTGGCAACATTTCAACATCGCATCTGCGAGTTGCCGCAGATAAGGTACACATGGCACTGTTTACACACTACATCACCTCGTCACGGTCATGAGGCAGAGCTCAGTTGAGGTTGCATGCAGGTTGAGCTTCAAATCTCTCCAAGGTTTCCTCTTATGGGCGGTTGGCGCACGGCATTCACGTTTGGCTACTCGCTTCCTCTGGACAAGTACTTGACCAAGCGCAAGTCGGGTGAGCTGGTCTTGCAGCTCCCGTTCGCCAGCCCGATTGAAGATGTCACGGTGGAGGACTTGACCGTTCGCATTGCCCTGCCGGAGGGCGCTTCCGGCATACACTATGAGTTGCCTTTTGCTGTCTCCAGAAGCGATGATGTACGTGCTGTCAATGTGAATGTTGGGTTAATGCCATTCTTTTGGATTACTGTTTGGTTACTGTCATCCTTTTCTCAACATTCCATGTTCTAACTCTGTCATGCAAGCAGGTGAAGTTTTCTTACCTGGACACGGTTGGACGTCCCGTGTTGGTGCTGAACAAGCAGAATGTTGTCAGCGAACACAATGTCAAATTGAAGGTGAGGACTTGTGCGAGCTGCAGTTTGGGGTTGTGGTGTTAGTTGCCAACCTGATGTATGGGTAATGCCTCAGGTGGTTTACAAGTCCTCAGCGCTGTCCGAGCTGCGAAAGGTAGCTCTTTTGGTGGTGGCATTCACCATATTCTTTGCTGCCTGCTTGGCGTATGTGCGGTTTGACTTCCCTATCTCAAAGGGCCCTGCTTATCAAGCCAAGCTCTCGCGCAAGGAGGTGAGCGTGCCAATGGTGTGTCTCTCAACAATGTCCATCAGATTGCACTTGAGTGCAACCAAGATTAGATTAAGCATCATAATGTTGGCAGGTGTCAGCCTTGGTAGAGCGGTTGGCTGGCGTCTTCCTTCGCCGCAAGAATGCTTATGACCGTCTCGACTACTCCTTACGGGAGTTGTACAGTTCACGCAACCAGGTGACATATGAGATTGCGCGCAAGAAGACGGAAGGTGAGTTGAAGGACACGTCCGTTGAGTTGAAGACCATATTCGCTGGACTTGAGGCTAAAGGCTCGCCGGCTCTTGTTGCCAAGGTGTGCTTTTGCTGCAGTGGCTGTTTATCAACAGCATCATGAGTACATTGCATTCTGCATGTTGGTGCTATTCGACAACACCAACATGACCAC
The DNA here is from genome assembly GCA_009103225.1 of Chlorokybus atmophyticus. Lineage (NCBI taxonomy): Eukaryota > Viridiplantae > Streptophyta > Chlorokybophyceae > Chlorokybales > Chlorokybaceae > Chlorokybus > Chlorokybus atmophyticus. The sequence goes on along the minus strand of RHPI01001116.1, from coordinate 647,418 downwards.
AGTTTCAGCACATCAGGGTATGTTTTGTGTACATGTTGGTGATGTGTGTTTGTGCATGGCTACAGGTGCGTGACCTTGATGCCAAGGAGCGCGAGCGACAGTTGTTGGTGCAGCAGCTTGCGCTGCAGAAGCAGGAGTACACAAAGAAGGACATGCCAGAGAAGGAGATTATCAGCCGGATTGCTCCTCGAGACGCCAAGAATCTGTCTCTGAACAAAGAGATAGATGGCCTTCTTGCCTCCATTGAGGACCTGTCTTAAGGACGCTGAAATGTACACAATTTTGCGGCTTTTGTAAACGCTGCTCGTATTGGCGTGACACAGACTGCCTCAACATGTGTCCAGCACCCCTGAGTGTAATGTAGTTATGATAGCTGCGTGGTTGCTGACGTTGTGCATATAATTCATTCGTGGGCATGCACGCCAGGTTATGTATACTAGCCCAAGATGTATCACCGCAGTTGAAACACAATAGTATACACTAGTGTAGGCACCTCTGCACGTCCATACAATAGCGTATGTTAGGTTGACTGGTGCGCATCTAACGTCCATACAATAGTGCATGTCAGATTGAATGGTGCGCACCTAACTCAGGCAGGCCTGGCCCTGCTCACTGCTGTTATTCAATGTGTTGAGGGGAGTATGCTGAGCTGCGTTGCTATGCACCATGACACCAGTAGTATGGCAGAGCTGGCAACAAGTCACCTGAACAGCATGCAGGTCACAACCATGAGTGGCCTCAGCTATCTACTTGCATGTATGTATGCACTAAAGCACACATGCAGCACATGTGTGCTTTGGCGCATACACATCGACTGCACAGTGCATGATGCGCGAGCACTGAGCAGGGCGGAGGTGGCGCTGTGGGGGGAGGAAAGGGAGTCCGGTTGGTCTGCTGCTGCTGCTGCTGCTACGGATGGATGCTGCAAGGGCTGGCCACTAACCAATCGCCGTGCTGCAGGTGAATCACTTGGACACTAGCATGCTGTGTGACTAACTGATGAAGGCGAGTACAGTAGTAATAGTGTGGGTAGTTTAGCCCCGTGGTCGAGTATATACCATATCGTGTTGTATGTGCGGGTTGTAAATGTCACAATGTGTGTGGTTGTGAATGACAGTCCTTGCCAGAGCATGTGAGGCTTGAAACCTTTTTTACACTCGCAAGGACTGAGACTTTCTGCCAGCATACGCATGCACTCACAGATAAAGACGGGGAGGATAGGTAAAGATTCTAAACAACACTCTGTCTTGGCCGTCTCTCTCCCTAAGCCAGGATGCGCATGCAAGCTGTGTCTCACGCTTTGCTGCACAGGGGACACCCAAACCCACCCAACCACTCTATATGATCGGTAAACATAACTTCTAGCACGATGTACCAGTTAAAGGTTGCAGAACAGCCAGGCAGTGATGCCTTGTCATCGGCGCTGACGCTTCCACGTATCAAGCAGCACAGGCAGGTTGGCCCTGGCCTCCCTCCACCCAATGAAGGTGCCCTCCCTGCTTGGGTCCCAGCTGGCACTTATCACCCCGTAACTGATGCCCAATGCCGCCGTGCCAAACGCCACTATCGAAAGGACAAACGCCACTGACGGCGCCACGTCCCAGTGCTGCACTTTCTGCAACAGAGAAGCAGAGATCCATAACATGCACATGAGCCAGAGAGATAACCACGTGCACGCAAGTGCACGCACGCATAATCGCACACACGTTTGCAATGCATGCAAGCATGCGTGCACCCGCACACACGTACACATGCATGCATGCACCCAAAACAAGAAGCGCATGCATGAACAAAACAAATTTACGCATATTGTTTGGGAGATAATGTTGTTGCGCAGCACACTGCGTTGCATCACCTGTAGGTAGTACAGTCCAGGGAAGGTTAGCAGGCCTATCAGCAGCGGGACGCCGGAGAACAGAAGCATGCGCTTGAGCATGCGGTCGGTGACAACCTGCGGGACCTCACCGCTTGGGCCCTCACCCATGTCGTCGAATGAGTCATTGTCAAAGTCTTCATCCTCTTCCTGCGCGATCGCACCTGGCAGAAAACTAGTCTTGGAAACTCGCGCATATGCAACGCGAGTCATCAAGCATTGGAACCAATGGCCATAGAAAGGGCATTCAGGGTTCTTCTTCGAAGAGCCCTACTCTTCGTCGAAGAAAAACCCTGAAGACATTTATCAGGAGACTCTGTCATGGCCATGTGCGATGGCCTCTGCTTCGAGCAGCCAACGTTGTTTTCAACTGTCCAAGGCATGCGACAACGCGACGCTCCACATCAAACGACAAGCCACCAAGCAATGGCATGATATGGGCCGAAAGCTTGAATGCACATTCAATCGGAACGGGTTGCCACCAAGAATGCAAGCAGCAACATCTGAGTTCCACACTCGCCCACTGACAGCTACTTAAACACTGACTTGGTTGAGATGCGTCCTCAGATTGCAGAGGCTCCTCTTTGGCAGGTTTCCTACGCTCCGTTTTGGGCCCAAACCCTCGCCGTGACGCGCCGACAACAAGCAGCGGCCTGCCCTTGCTGCCTGGACGGGCTGTCAGCAAACTGCTGGGGCCAGCGGAGCGTCTGTGCAACTGCGGCAGTGACGGCGTAAGCCTGGCCAACGGCAATGTGGCCGGTGCCGGGGACGGCAGCACCGCCGCCGCCGCCGCCGTCGCCATGGTGCGGCCACTGGATGCCACGTGGCGGTGACACTGTTGCGTTTGTCGTGTGGATATCGTCGGGACTCCTAAGGCCGTCCGATGCTGGTAGCTTGCATCGGACGGCTTGGTGCGGTCAAGAAGTCAGCGGGAGATCTGAATGAGGTGTAACAACACACTGCCACTGGGCGACTCATCATGTTGCTGTTACGGTAGGCAGTGCCTACTAGGCACACAGCAATTGCATTAACGACAAAGCTGGCATGCGCGTACACAATAGCACCGCACATACAGGCTGATTTGATAAACCACATGCAAAGCGTGCAACTGTGTTGTGCCTGATGCATATGGTGTAGAGTGCATGCACAAGCGACAACTTAATCAAGTTGTTGTCTGCTGTCTACCTGTGTTCATGAAGGCAGGGGGAAGCTAGCTCTACATGCTCTAACATATCCTATGCAACACCGTCATTGCATAAAGAGAGCGAACAGCCAACCAAGGTCTTGCTTGGCTGTGGTCCAGCTTGCAAAAAGGCTTTGGGTGTTCGCAGTTCAACGGCAAAAGCTTGCAAACATCCCAAGCTGTTCACATATACACATGCGATGAGGACCGCTCTCAACGCAGAAATGAAATGCATCGGGCACAGCAACCTGAAGAATGCAATAATGCACGTATCCTTATAAGTGTATCCCTGAAAAGCATGGATAACTCAAGTTATATTCCCACCATACCCTAGATAGCAGGAGCATACATCTCCTGATATGTGTGGCCGGGCTGAAGACATCAGCTCTGGTCACTACGATGCGCCAACTGGCTGGCGTACCGGACAGCTAGCTGCGCTGTCATCTAAAGTACACACATGTATAAGGCACACAAAGTCATCGAACGACGAACACCAGCTCAATGGGTTCACTCCCCTGCCGGTCCCTCCCCTGCGCATCATTGCTCAAAAACAACCTGCAGGCAAATGGCAAACATATTGTGTGCCTAACGCCACAACCCACAGCATGCAGATCCCAACACACATGCAACGTTTACACTGGCTGCTGTATGCGTTCATTGGTGGTGGCAACGCATACCTTACAGGCGCAACTGAGCCGCCGCTGCAAACAGGCTGTTCAGCTGAATGAGGCGATCTTTCCGAATGCAATGATGACAAGGAAAGCCTGTCGAGTCGCAAGTCAAAGGCGTTGTTGCCTGCAACATCTGTTGTTGTCTTCTTCACGTGTGACGTGTCGACAATCGCCACAACCTCTTCGCCATCCGGCATCACCATGATGCACCATTCAATCTCTGTACTCAGCACGGATACGCCTTCAGCAACCACGGCTGCATCCTCCAACGTTGGGTTGTTGCGAGCGCGCTGTGCGGCTTGCCTTTGAGCTTTGCGAGCCAGAAGCTGTAGCACGATGGCAATCACCACAGCAGACAGCACTAGGAAGCCAAGCACTAGTGGTAGCGCATACCAACGCAGAAGAGGCTGGCCCCTGCACGTGTGAATGGCATCATGTCAATGTGTATGACTGCCTGGCTGGCAAAAGCAGTAGTGTTCACTCGGTGTGGAGAAGTGCCAGTGTGGGGATCACATGTAACAACGAGGCGCAGTTGCTGATGGCATGGGTGTTGGCATGACATACACACTGTTGAAGGCTCATGGTAGTCCCGCGGTCATACCTTGAACGATGCGGCTGCGAGGTGGCAGCATGCGTGTCTTCAAGTGGCGGTTCACTGTACCAGCAGGAAGTGCACACGCGGGTGTATCCAGCTTGATAGAAGCAACTTGTCGACAGGTCGTCAAGATCTGCATGTCAAGCCGGCTGTGATGCATGCAGTGCTGTCATGTGACAAAGTAAGGCATGCGTTGCTACCTTTCATGTTGACTGCGCGCGTGAGATACGTCTTAATGGTGTCAACGGTGCTGATCTCTGGCAAAAGCCCTGCATAAGCGCGTTGGAACCCCTCATCTAGGGCGCGCACAACACAATATTGATTGGATATGACCCGAGTGTACTTCAGAACCTGTGGCAAAGTTTACAGAATGTGACACAGAGTGCCTATCAGCCAGACCATCACTCACTCCACTAATATGTAACAATCTTTGGCTTGCAAGCACTTACCGTCAAAGCAAACTGGCGGGCAGTAAACATGACACTCAGGTAGCTGTCCAGACAAGCATCTGTCGGGAGGGCTGTGCGCGAATGATGGCAATATGCATCTGCTGCTTGCACGCGCTGAGAAAACAGACAGTAAGTTATGCCAGAAGTGCGTCCAATGCACATACATGCGAAAGGGTGAACTACTTCAAGCAAGGACGAAAGTGTAAATGTACAATGGAAGCAGCTGCTATGAAGACACACAAGCGAAGAAGGGTCACTTACCTCAAGCAAGGATGAAGGTGTTAATACGTTGGCAGCAGCTGCTACAATGTTCCCTCGATACACAAAATCGTAAAGCGCGTTGAAGAGAAGTGAGGTCGCTAGCGGTCGTGCAGTGCTGCCTTCATTGTTGGCCTCAGTCAATGCACTGGCGGCTTGAAGGGTTGCATTGATAGCCTGAGAGGAGTCCACTGGTAGCCATGAGACTATCATGGATTACAATGACGCACAAGTAAGACACGCATCAGGCAGGCATTTGCACTGTGCAATTGAGACTTGCTTGCATGCAAGCGCACAAAACTTACCAGGGCCAAGGGCCTGTCTCTAGCTGCATTGGCATTTGCCTGTATCAGCTCCAGTTGGGTGCGATAGGTTAACAACGCGCCTGTGGATGACGTTGAATTTGTTTGCAAACCATCCAAGGCGAGCCTTCCTGCAGCCTGTGGAATGCTGGATCAGCACCACCACCAAAGTGCACGCGAAATACAAGAACGCAGTGGAATGTGGCATACACGCAAGAAGGCTGAAGTTTGTTGTTGCGGAACTCTGCTGACACTCTTGCTAATGAAGTTGAGGAACGGCTGATCATTGCGCACCCATGCATGCACTTGTTCAAATAGGGCGGAAGGTCGCGTGCTCTGCGCCTGCGACGCACAAAGAGGGGTTGCACAATGTTTAGTGTAACAGCTGTGACGCTGATTGAACACTTGTTGCGTGAGTAACGATAATAAGCAAAGTTCGATCTGTTTGTGCATTTTCCAGGTATCCCTGCCATTACTGCAATCAAAGATAACAGTCAAGCTGACACATGCACATTCCACGACTGTGAAAACGCCCACCTCGAGGTACGCATGTTGACAGTGACAGAGACAGCCTGCAACGTGAGAATCAACGTTTGCTTGATTGCAATGCTGCAACCAGCGACTACAAGCATCCTACTGCCTGTAAATCAGCAATCCAGTCTCACAGCATCAGCTCCTTAGTGTAAAGCAGCCAAACGGCCACTGGCATAACATACTCAGTCACAGCAGGCACCTATCGTGCAATGCTGCCTGCGTCTATGCCCGTCCCATCCCAACTTTACCCTAAAGCATGGAGTCCAGCTTGCCAGCAGCAACACCGAGACCAGCAGCGCCAGTGCCGGCCTCAGGCACAGATTCATCCGCTAGCACTGCTCGCACCAGCAGCAATCCGTAACTCTCACGCTCCATGCCTCCCAGTGCCGGCGGCGGTTCGACGTCGCCCAAGCACACGGCGTGCAGACATCATGCGTCCACAACTCCACGCTACCACAGTCATCCGGGACGACATCGCCACCACCGCCGCCAACATGCTTCGGTAAGTCCGTCGCAGTGCACTGTAGCTCCCAGCTGCTACATACAACAGCCAACGTAATGCCCTGCCGCAGGTGGTGACACAACAAGCGCACAGCGCGCCACCATGGGAGCGCACACTGCTAATTATACGTGTGTCACTGCGGTCGGGCATTGCTTGCAGTCTGAAGAAACAAACCCTAATGCTGGGTGTGTATGGCACAGTGGTGGCGGCGGTGGCATGCAGGGCGTGCGGCGCGGGGTAGGCGGCGGGAGCGGCGTCATGGCTGCCGCTCGCCTCGCTGCTGCGGTAAGGAGTTATGCTGGAGCGAGCGGGAGCCTGAATGTCGCCGCCATCAGGGAGCTCAGGGAGCGCTCCGGCGCAGCTATGATTGATGTCAAAGCTGCGCTTGAGGCCACTGGAGGCGACATAGGTAGGGTGAATTACCCTCATTTGCTTGCATTACGCATGCATCCATTAGATTGGCGATTGCGTATCGCCGATGTACTTTGTAGCTTGCATGTGTGCCGCAATTGTTAGCAGCAGATACCATACGCCCTGTGGAAGTCCAATGCCATGCATGCGCACAGGACTTTGGCTCTGCGGCATCACAGCGACCAATGCACGTTGTCTGTTGCTTTGTAGTAGTTAACAATCATGGCATGGTTGCATTGTACTGGTGGCCAACTCGAGTTGATTGCATGCATGCAACAACAACAGCTCCAACATACTGCATGTTGCATTCACAGTTTTTCTCACAGCAGATGTCTTATATTTTCAGCATGGTACTTTGTCAGTCATGTGATGTTATATACGTAGCATTGTGTGCGTGGAGGCTGTGTATGCGCTGATTTTGCAAAAGCTGGTCCGAGTCATGTTTCTACTTGTTGCAGATCGAGCACTCACAGAGCTCAGGAAAAAGGGGCAGGCTGCTGTTGCAAAGAAGGCGAAACGGACTGCTGCGGAGGGGCTTTTGGGTCTAGCCAAGGCGCATGACAACCGTTCGGCAGCTGTCGTGGAGGTATACTGATACCTCTGTGCATGTCATGCATGTCAACGTATTGGGCAATGTCTGGTTTGCATGGATGTTCGCATGTGATCTATTGCAAGCATGGGTTTCTGTGGCATCTTCTCACTGTCAACGCCATGTCTATGCATGACAAGCCATTGCAGACTAATCAATGTACGTGTGACCTCACCTTGAATGCAGGTCAACAGCGAGACGGACTTTGTGGCTAAGAACGACCGCTTCCAACGGCTGGTAAGTGATGTGGCAAAAGGGTAAAAGGATGCCCGCTTGCTCATTAAGTGCATGCACGCTGAAAGCGGACTCACGGAGTGGTTTGGTTGTTGATGCACCGAAGGTCGGAGCTGTTGCACAGGCAGCCTTGCAATGCCCAGCGCAAAGCCAAGCAGATCACGAGTTGCCACTAGCCGCAGTAGAGGTAGGCAATGCTTGTTGGCCAAGTTCGCCTGTGTGTGTGCTTCATTGAATTTTGCATGCACATGCTCGCAGGTACGCACACATGCATGCACGCGTGTGCGCGCACACATACACACGTGTGCAAGCATGCGTGCATGTGTGCTTGTGCGCGCACAAGCACACATGCACACAACCAAGCAGTACGCTGCAGATCGTGTGGGTGAGTAACCTGGTTGGGCCACACAGGAGCTCAGCATGCCAGAAGGCGAGTTCGCAGAGCATGGCGTGAGGGACGCGGTGGCGGGTGTTGCAGCGACTGTTGGCGAGAACGTTCGGTTGCGGAGAGTGTTCAGGTTGGTGGCTGATGTTGGCTGGGCCGCATGGTTTGTGTTTGGGCACAGGTGTGGCATGTTGACACTCAACGGACAGGTTGACCGAGCCCAATGGCGTGGTCGCTTCATACCTGCACACAAGCCCGCAGCCAGGTATGCTGACGGCGGTTCATCTTGCCTTGAGACATACACGCGTGTACATGCATGCACACATGCGCATTCGGGCACGGACACACAAAGCAGTGCATACTCACATTTTGCACTGGCTGCCAGGCCTTGGTCGCATGGCGGGTGTGGTAGCACTTCAGTTAGGCGACGGCGCTGACACGGAGCGGGCTATGGAGCTTGGGGCGCGCATTGCCATGCATACAGTTGCTGCCAGGCCCCAGTAAGGGTTGCGTGCAGTGTGAGCCACTTTCAAGTGCGAATGCATATCACTTTATTCGCACCACCTCCCTCGCCAGGTTTTTGACGCGGGAGTCAGTCACAAATGAAGCTCTTGAAGCAGAGCTTGAGGTTTTGCGCGCGCAGGTGCAAATTTCATTATTATACGATTGTGTTAGCTTGCAGATTTTACTTGATTGTGCTACTTGGCAAGCTTTGAGGTGGCAGATGGTGCATGTGGCATAGTTTAATTGTGTTGCATTCTTCAGGCATCATCTTCAGGTAAGCCTCCACACATTGTGGAGAAAATGGTAGCTGGTCGTATCGGGAAGTATTACGAGGAGGTCAGTGATGTTTTGTAAGATGGCCATCACAAGCTCCTGCCTTCAACAATTTGCTGAGCATTGCCAAATCCTTTGCAGGTAGTTCTGTTAGAACAGAAGTACATTGTTGATGAGACCAAGAAGATTAAGGTGAGCGCTGCCTGGCATGCCCTTGAGGCGGCTGCTGGTATGGCATGCAATGGTAGTTATTCTAAAATGGATGGGTCCGTTGTAGGATTTGCTGAAGGCGGCACAAAGCGAATTGGGCGGCACTGTGGACATCAGCGGTTTCATTCGTGTTCAGTGCGGCGAAGGCATCGAGCGGTAGGTTCGTAGGCAAGATTTGCACTTGCGCTGTGTGTCCCGCATGGTGCTCTAACATAACTCCTGACCTGCTTCACAGAGAAACCAAAGATTTTGCAGCTGAAGTTGCGGCGCAAGCGGGATTATAGAGCTGTGCATTGTACAGCACGAGTCCCTTCATTGCTGCGTTGTCCTGCATTTGCTGTCGGTCAGTTGAGCACTGCACTTCAGCGACCAGACCATTTGTCCACCCTGCAGTTGTTCTGAACTGCTTGAGAGATGAGAAGCAGCTGTGCACAGTACAGCATCGCGTTCGTTTAAGTTACTCCATCACATGACTGCCCCCGCGTCATGTGCAAGGTGCGACAGACTTAGCATGGTGCTTTCGAGGGAGAATGCAGTTCGCAGGCTGGATTCACATGGGGTATGTGCATAGAGCACCTGCAGTAGCGCACCGTCCCTTGCGCTGCATTACAATCTCTCATGCATGCCACAATCACTGCATCCTTGTGTTGAACAATGGACAGCAAGCATATAACACAGTACTCACCCAATCCGAACATACGCCTGTGTGGCAGGTGATCAACTCGTGCATGCTTGTTGTATGATGAACGGGGTTGGTATTGGAAGTAGCGTAGTATAGAAATTTTTAGCCTGGTGGTGAGTATGGCATCAGCTATGAATGTGAATGTAGTGCATGTCACTTGCTTGCTTGGTTGCACACCATGCATGCCGCCATAGCAGCATTTTCCTTCTGTACATTGCCTCCAGCATCTTTAGTGCACTGCAATAGATACACACTCGACTTTTGTACACGTGATGTTCATGGCACATTATTGCATTGCTTTATGTAGAAAGCACGCCAGTTGATTTGTATACCGAAATTGCACGCAATGCATGTGTGCTGCGTGACATGTACTGTTTCACACAATCTAACCCAAATCATCGGTAACCGGTTATGCTTGGTTTGATCTATACATGCGGTAGGACAACTGGGAACTGGCAGATTTGGGTCATCCCATGCCAAGTTACGACTGCGTTGTTGTTCCAACTGATCGGAGTACAGGCTGCTGGTGCATTCTTGTATGTAAGCCGTACTGCTATGTACAACTTACTTGCACACAGTTGCAGTACTCCGTGCCCAACTGTGCACGCCCTACTTCTCATTGCAGCCCGCGTACACAGCTAGCAAACAGGTCAGCTAGGGTAGAGTAGGCAGCCCGGTGGTGAACTGCTGGTGTAGAGTGTAAGCTTGGTATGTGCCCGGTGGTGAACTGCTGCATGTTGTGCTGCTATTGTCTCATGAAATGCACACCTTGCATGCGACAATCCAGCATACCATCTTTTGTACACAGGCAGCACACCGCGTCACCGCATAGGCCCATGTCCTGCGTTACCGCGGATCCCGGAATTCACCATGCACATGCACAAACAATGCGCAACAGAATGGCACATGCATCGTGGCATGCATAGCAAGCAGTGGCATGGCACACACCAATTACACCATGCATACAGACACTACAGATTATCACATTGGAGCCACACCTTCATGCCAGAGTGCGCGCCACTGCCATTGTCGCAGTCAGCGGGGTGGCTGCTTGCTAAAAGTACTTACTGTAGTACTTGGTTGTCTGCATAGTCTTGCTGACTGTTTGCACCTTGCGCTTGAACCCACACATGAACTTACACATGAACCAGTGCTGCCCAGGGTAAGCCAGTGTTTGAAAAGGTAGCACGATATGTACAGCATATACACAAAAGTTGCCGCTCGGTACGACCTAGCACACAGGTCACTAAGCTCACACTAGGTCTTTACATCAAGTGCTACGCCACATCATCTGCATACAGCTGGCTGCTGTGGCAAGTTGGTGTGGTGCAGCTGCAGCGAACCTTCCCTAAACTTGCCTGCCGCCTTGTGAACTCGAGTTGCTTGTGGACAAACTGTGGATAAACTCTAGTCTGCGCGCCTTAATGTCTGAGCCTGGTTGTGTTTCCCAGGTGTGGTGCTACATGCAACATCGGAAATAAGCACAAAAGCCACTGTGGTCTGCAGACGACCTTAGACCCGTGATGTTGGTGTCGGAGAAGGCTTGCACTACCGGATACCTGACACGCACACAAGCATGCAGCACAACCATGTCAGTTGTAAGTAGTGCACAAGAAGTTTCGACAATGTTGCCGACATGCCGGCATGGAACACGCCAGTCGAGTACTTGTGGCAACATGCGTACTCATCTATTTACCTCTGGGCGATTTAGACGAAGTACATCCTGTTGGCCAGCTCTGGATGGAGATCCGGAATTTCCAGGTGAGGGACTGGGAGCTGTTGCCGACCCTGCCCGTGTTCAGACGAGTGCGTAGAAGCCGCATCGGAGAAGCTGGCATCTGACAGAAAGTACCGCGCGCGCTTTGCCACTTGACTGGCGTAGTACACCGGCTGTAACAACACGTCAGTTATCAGTCAGCAAGAACACGAACACTTACACCTACACCTACACGCACACGCACACGCGGCATGGAGTGTTCAATGCAGTTTTGAACACACTCTTCACGTTTCTTACCACACATTTGGAGATGCTTCGTGGACACTTGGCGTACGTTTGGCACAGCACGTTGGTTATCTCCTGGAGCTGGCCGCCGCTGAGGTTGTTCTCGTCCTTGAGCACGACGTACAGAGATGTACGGTTTGTGCCCTTCAAAAACTTATGACTGTTCAAAAAGAACTCCCATCGCCCAAAGTGCACAATACCGGCGTCCACCACAATTCCTGGACTAACGTTCTGGTTGTTCTCATTGAACAACCTCGTGTTGTGTCCTTTCTGTTGCACAAGTGCAAAAGTCAAAACTGGTGGCCCACCAGCATCACTTGTGTTTGCGCATGCATGCATGCAGTACATATACATGGCACATGGCACACTTTTACAAAAAGAGACATTCCAGTTTCCAAGGCAGTGGCTGCTCTATGGCATTACCTGAAGCACGACAAGAGTGATCTTGGGCCGATAGTTGCCCTTCTTGTCAAAGCAGTGGCTGATGTCTGTAACATGGATGTGTTAGTGCGCAGAGCTTTCACAACAGCAAGGGACACTGATGTGCACTGGCAGCAACACACCTCCAAAGGCATCCTGTGGACCGTCCAAGCTCTTCTGGATCGCAACAGTGAACTTTGCACAGGCCTTGAGGATGAGCGGCCACTCGTAATTGACAATGTAATTGAACTCTCCTTCAGAAACGCCATCCCTGCATGCAGCATTATCAGCACAAGACCAGCTTGCAGGGATGGTAAGATGAGCAGCTGTACGCGCCATGCATGCAGTCCTCTGTCAAAGCAATCCACCTGTAGAGGATGAGATGACGAGGAACCAGTCCTCTTGGGTCATTGAGCTGAGCCACAGAAGCCTCGCAGAATTGCTCTAGCGCCTTCTCCACCATTTCATCCAGGCACTGGATAATCCTGTAGGGCAGCTGGGCCTCACCTTCTGCTCTGTCCTTGGGTGTGTTCAGCCGCCGAGTGGCAGCATACCGGAAACCTGTCACATACAAGTACGGCGTCACCTTCAATATGCAATAGAAGGCCCCGCAGCAAAGCACATCAACGTTGCAGAACCGATACGTAAGGCTTTGGTTGGTTCAAACATTGGTAACATAAACATACCGTAAGGATCAATGCCAGCGACAAGAGCAGCAATGGTAGGAACGTTCACGCGTGTTTGCACCCTCGCCTCTGAGCCGCCAACTGCAGCACCCATGACCAGCGTAGGTGCAGGCATCAAAGGTTCCGGATCTACTCCGGGTACGGGCGCCCATATATATCGTTGCGGTGCGCAATTGGTGCCTTCCAGCTTCGCATTGAGCTGCAGATAACACAAGCAAGGTCGCACAATCCGCCAGTAGGTGGCTAAGTTGGAATGCACTGTCAGGGCGATTTCTGTGCATTTTTGGTCACAACCTTGCCAATGATGTTGAGCATGGACGCCCTTTGAGTTTTGCGCGCAGTGATGGACAGCACGTGCATCACGAGCAACCCATGGGACTCGGCACCAAACCCGACACCCGCATCTGCTGCCTTCACGGACTCTGGCCTGCCAAGGACATGCTTGTCAATGACAACATGCGAACTGAATGTGTTTGCCTCAACTCGCGGCAGCCGCAAACAAGTGTAGTGTTGTGCGCGCAGCAAAGCTGACCTGAACTGGTTGTCATCTCTTTGACCAGGCAGAATGAGCACCACCAAAGGCTGGTGCACGGGCTCTCCCTTGAATGTCTTTGCAACAATGTCAGATAAGCAATTTTCCAGATCCGAACGAACATTACTCCTGAGTAAGTCGGATCAGTATTAGCCAAAGACAATCAACGCAGTGCACACCTTGTTGTCCTTAGATTGGGATGTACATATGTATGTACATACAAGTATATTGCATACGAGACTGGCTGGTGGTAACGAGGTTTGCAAATAGATGCAATCCGCATACCCTCCAGGACCCACGCTTGCGGGGTCGGCAACATCCATGTTAGCTGATTGGCAACACTGGATCAACTGCTTCACGAAATTATTTACTTCATGTTCCTTAAGAGATCTATCGTAGCACAGGACCGCCCAATGGGCGAGCGCAGCCGGCTTTTGGAAGCCAACATTGCCTGCAAACAAGACCATCAGCAAATTTAACAAAGGCTGGTCAAAAGACATTGTCAAGCAAGAGCCAAAGGCTGGCACCTGTCCTCCACTCTCCACCATGCGCATCGACTAGGTTAGGCCTACCACTCCTTGAACCATACACCAACTTCACTGGCGGAAGTTCATACCCGGTCGCCTGCAGCCACACAGTTCTGGTCTGTGGTACGACGTGAACAACACACTACAGTATGCTTGCTAAGAGTGTGACGTGCACGCTTTTGCACACTACAACGGCTGCCTCATCAGCAGCTTGGGCTGTCTTACCTGTGTCATGGCGCTGTCAATGTTGATTTTAAAGTCTGCGACAACATCAGGGATCATTCTTTCATTTATACGGACACGCTCCTGCAGTCACCCCAACATCTGTTAGCTAAGTCAGGTCATTATCCTTTCATAAGTAGATGCACCTATGACTTCTTCCCAGCAGCATGTAGAGAAGAAGCTACACATGCACGCCCAAGGTGCACCTTGTGTTTGGGAAACAGACAGCGCACACACTATACTGTTCTCAAACATGTCAAACACTCACCTCCGGTCTGACACTTGTCAACTCCAGCATCTTCTTAGTTTGAAACCCCGCCAACACGTGCCCCTTCTTGAGGGGTTGTCCTTCCACAATCCGCAGCAGCTCGATTGGGAAGTACAAAGTTTTTTTCTGCATCCAGCAATAGGTGAGCAATCTATTGTCACCACGCAAGCTGCAGCATAACCACATTGGGACAGGCAGATGTACCTCTGGTTTGGTTCTCGGCTTGTCGTCTGACTTGTCATGTGGCGAGTCCTCAGGTTGCTTGCTGCTGCCTGCCTGGTCTGCGTTCTCTTTGCCGGTAGGCTTGGGACTGCGCCTAGGAAAGACCCTGCATTGGTTGCTCTTAAGTATATATCCACGTGATTTTCTGACAAATGATGGGCAGACATACTCACTTCTCGGTCACTTCCAAGCAAGGAAACTCTGGGTATGTCAGTGCGCCATATTGCCTATCAAAATACTGCGCAACGCTGACTTCGAGTGCTCCTTCAAGCCAGCCTTTTAACTCGGTTGCTGGCTCCCTTGTTATCTTCTTGACGGTGAACCTGCAGGGTTGAACACTTAGTTGCACACAACATGCGTGACAAACATGTACAAGAACGACAAGTAAGTCTTTACTGCCTCTCTGCTGCTTGCAACCAACCCTCATCTGGTTTGTGTGCCTGCATGTGGCGGTATGTGCGTGTGCGTGTGTTTGCAACTGTGTGCGATAATTTGTGGGCGCACATGACTGCGTGTGCGCGTGCCTGACTGTAGATGTGCGTGCACGTGACCATGCACGTGTGCATGCGCGCGAGAGACTATGGATGTGCGCATGCAGCACTGTTGAGGTGCACGTGTGTGTACAAGCAAGTTGTTAGACCCTACAATGACTTGCAGCCTTGAGCTAGTACAACAAGAGGGCAGTGCATGAGACGGAACAACATATCCAGTTGGACATCTACGGCTGTATGTGTGTGTGCGCGCGCGTGCGCGTGTGTGCAGAAAGAATACCTTCTTTGCCTCCTGGGCAGGTGAATGGTCACAACTTCCAAGTTCTTCAACTCTCTGCGCGCCACCGCAACCAATGCGGTCAGTGTGTGTGGCCTACCAGCTGCACTAGCAACTCCTACCAAGCGTCCAAACAACATCTCTACCTCTCCAACACTCTGATAGTCGTGTCATTGAGTGACTTTGTCCCGGGCTTGACAGACTTGGTGTGAACATAACTCTCCTCAGGCTTTTCTGCAGCAATGCGCATGCTGTCGTAGACTGCCAGCGCCGTGAAGTCCAGTGACAGCGCAAGGCCATTGTCTGTCTGCAACACTGCCTGTCGATGCCTGCAACATAGGGCCAGTGTTTGAGTTCCCTACGACTTGTTTATGGCACATTGGCGCTAAGAATGTGAGCCGCCAGTACTCACCCAAGCAGCAGTCGCACGCCTCCCCCAAGACTTTCTCCTGCAACGTCTTTGTTGAAGACAGTACGATTTCGGTTGATGTAATTGTTAGAGGCGAACTTATGCCGCACAAACATGTCGATGGCCGCCAGGCTGGTCCTTTCGTACTGCATACTTGGAGACGGGAATGCCAATGTTTCAGCGAGCTTCAAGATCACCTGTGTATTCAGCACATCCGACATCAGCCAATGGTGTAAGCAACCAAAAGCCAGTCAGTATAGAACACTAACATGTGCTTCGCTTGTACTCACCCTCAAAGGAAAATGACGCCCTGGCACTTGTATGTCCAGCTCGAGTTCGTTAACGGCGGTCCCATCCTCGCTTGTTAGACGCTTTGGAGAGATCGCAACTGCTCTTCCATCGAATGCTACTGCATGCCTGAATTTATCAGCAAGAAGGAGGCCCAGACCCTGCACATACAGGAGGCACAGTTCAGTCCATATTCCTCAACCACACGCTTCAGGCTTTATTGACGCAGACCTCGTTGACGTTGGCCTTCTTGTCTCTTGGTCTGAGCTCGCGGCCGAGCCCAGACACTACTTTGACGTCATACTTGTACGCCTCCGTCAGCTGCATTCACATGCAAGCTATAACCAGGACTGTACAGGAGCAAGACTATGTCATCATTGGCAAGCGCGCTGCAGTACCTGGCACTTGATAGCGAACATGTTGGCAAGCACTCTTACTGGCCTCCTGTCAACCTGTGTGCCTGCAGCACAAATTATCTAAACGCTATACGCAGCAGAAGCTGATGACATCAGATGCAAACAGAAGCTTTCAGGTCACCTTGAGGTCTCGTGGGAAACTCTGGTAAGTCCAGGATGTAGCGCATCTTTGGGGCCTCTGTGATGTCCGGCTCATCCTTCTGTGGGCTGCTCCCAACACGCGGGCGGACATTGCGTTCGGGCAGGTTGTCCTGCCCGCGCCTGTCTTCCAACTCTGGCCTCGTCATGCTGCCTGCACATGAAGCGACATACAGCATCAGCATGTCCATCTTTCATGCCAAGCACAGTACTCAAGGATGCAGCGCCAACACAAGGCTACAGTTGTTCGCGAAGGCCATGCGTGCGACTACTGAACGAATGCAACACCATTGCCAATGGTGCGACGTCCAGCAGCTGTTGCTTGAACCTCATTGACATCATTAAGCATATTCCTCAGGGTGGTGTGTGAGACCAAGACACAACGCTCACGCGCAAGCATGCATGCATGCAGCATTGCAAAGCAGGCGATTGCATTCTGTGCCCGCCCATATGCTGTAGAGAGCAACAGTTGTTTATGTGCAAGCAAGAAAAGTTGTGCCGCAAGGGCATGCTTTCCCAGCCTTACAATGCAGCCTTTGGTAAAGCATGGCTGCTTGCCGTGAGTGTAAGGAGGCATGCATTCCGAGCCATACAATGCAGCTTTGTGAAAGGCATGGCTGCTTGACGTGAGTGCAACGCCAGAAACCATAAGCCAAACTGACGCTTTCACTCACCAATACGAGTTGACAACTTCAGCAATAAGCTTAGCTGCAATCTTGACAAGTTCAACGTCAAGCTAGGCCAAGCTGTTCCGTCCAAACGAGCAAAACGTGCCAGATCAGTCAGCTGCATGCATTGACAAGCAAACATGCTCCATACCCGTTACGACAGCAGAGCTTTGTAGTTTGCATACGAGACAGCCTAGCATTGTCAGCCCAACTTGCTAGCCAAGCGGCATTGTCTGCACTACATGCATTACGCTGGCCATGCGGCACGTGCTGCAACCAACACGGAGGACAGGCTGCCACGTGTAAGAAACAGCATGCACCAGCCGTTAGCAGCCGCTTGCCTACTCACCTTCGTAGAAATACAATAGCCGAACCGCCTCGTAGCCCCCACCGGCCGCCCCCGTCAGCGCCAGGCCAGACCAGGCCACCAGGCTGCTACGCGAGTAAGTAACTTGGTGAGCTTCAGCTTTAGCTTGCAGCTTGTTGGCTCAGCCAACTTGGCCAAACAGCGCTGAATGCACGAGAGAAAAACCATTCCGTACGTGGCGCCGCTCGCTCCTGCGGCAGCGCTGTACAGGGTACGTGTTGTGCCAATTGGACGGTCGATGAGGCTACGTCATGTGCATTGCAATGCAGTGATTTACCCCTATTGTTGAGACGAGTGCATGAAAGCGGGAGTAAAACGTTGCGCGCACGCTGCCTAAATTTGAGGCTGGCGTTCTGAGCTGACGCTCCGCGGCGGCGGCGGCGGTGGTGGCGGTGGCGGTGCGTGTCCGGGTGTCGGTGTTGCTGTCCTTGTCGGCGTGGTGGGGACCTGCAGTGTTGGAGGGGCGAGTGCGTGTGGAGGGCACATTGTAGGTGCTTCTTGTTCTAGTTGCATCCATGTCTTTTGTTTAAACACGAAGCTCGATAAGACTTGGAGCACTGGTGGCCTGGTAGCTATGGGGGAGTGGCATGGGGCGGGGGCGGCGGGAGCGGTGTTGGGCGCCACGTGGCAGAGGTTGAAAGTGGTGGTGGACGATGAGGTTGCTCAGGCGCGACAGCTGGCGGTACAGCTCTGCAGCGCAGATGGGCGACAAGCAGTTTTGTCGAGCAGCAGCAGCGGGCGCAGGAGGCTTTCTGCCAGGCAATCTGAATTAGGTTTGGAGACCGTTCCTGTCGCGGCTCTGGCGACGACCACGCAGCAGGCATGTGTTGAATTGTTTTGAATTCATTGCATGCAATGTACATGCACCATTGCTTGCAGCAAGAACAGAGTGTGCAATATTTGCACAGCTTTAACAATGCTTTACTGCACGTCATTGATAGTTGCATGTGCATTTAAACCTACAATGAAAAGTCAATTTAGGTCATTCCAGCTTTGAAAGTGCAATTTGTATGCCGGCAGTCTACAAGAAGCGCAATTGGCACAATGAAAGCGTCTTACTTGTGTGGATCTTGCAGAAAGAATGGTATGAATATTTCAACACCAAAGTTTGTACAAATTGTTAACAATGTGATACCACAATGTTTGTCAATTTATACTGGCCACAGTTGCCAACGTCGGCAAATGGTTTTGGTGAGTCAGTTTTAGGTAAGGAGTGCACGCTATATAGCTTCGTTGTTTTTTTTGGCAGTGCTGGTCGTGTAAGCCACCCCCCAAAAATAACAAAAATTGTATAGTGAACATTGCCGAAAACATTGATATCCCGAGCATGCAGACACGCACAGTTGACTCACTGAGCGTCATAGTATTCCTGATAACCGGCAGATGGTAGTGACCGTGCGTGCATTGGTAATAAACAGGTGCGGAGTTTGCAGCTTCCGTTGAGTCTACTTGCAACGCATCCGACAGCCTTTCTTGGGTATGTGCCGGAGCCGGCGGCTTTGTTCACAGCTGGTGCTGTTGCCGGCGCTGTCGCAAAGACATTAACTGCTCCGCTGGATAGAGTAAAGCTGCTGTTGCAGGTATTGAATGTGTCTGATACACCTAAACACGTCATGCACGTTGTACCTGCTCGAACAGTTTGTGTGCATTTTCACCAGAAGTTTGCAGTACGAGTGTGTGTAGCTGCTTCCTCAATATGTGCATGCATGTGCGAGGAGCACAGGAGCACAGGAGCAGTCTGTGATCACGTGTCTGATGGTTAGGCTAATCACATGTGCGCAACAACTATCATCAAGCGCGTGCACACACTGTGTTGTGAGTACATGTGACATGCAATACATGCAATATACGTACACGGAAGCAACGAGCCTGAATTTGATGCACCTACGTATTGTATGTCAACTACCATTAATCATGCGCCTTTTGCCTGCACGTTTGCACACTGATGCTTGCATGATTGTGTATGCACTCGCGATCTGCGTTAGGCCAATGTATACCACATGTGCACCTACACGCATGCAGGTGTCATTTCCGCTTGTACTTACACGGGGCTTAGTATAAGCTTGGCGCAAAAGTCCTTGCATGTCCCTGATGGTCTCCTGGTCTGATCTCTCAACAGAACATGTCGGCAGGTTTCTCATGTCAATCCCGGAAGCATTGTTGGCAAGAATACAGGGTTTCTTGAGGTACATAAAGCGCAGTAGATTGACAGCATAGGCCCAGTGGTTGGCAGGTCCCCTGATGTCTTTTCTTCGCAGGCATTTACTCACATCGCCAAGCAAGAAGGCGTGCTAGCGTTTTGGAAGGGAAACATACCACAGGTCGCGTTCCTTGCAAGCATACCTTTCAGCGTGCATGTCATAAACATCACAACTGCGGGTCTCATGGGAGGGTGAATTGCAGGTCGTCCGCATTTTGCCATATACAGGCATTCAATTAGGCTCGTATGAATTCTTTAAGGTACGCACCCAGTTTGCGTGAGATGCACATGTACCCGTGTTTGGGGGCTACAGCTTGACACTCGTTTCTTTGAACGTGGACTTACCCTCTGTGCCGTTGGAAACAGCGCATGTTTGCTGGCAAGGACAAACCTCTGCAATTGCACCAGAGGCTGGCTGCCGGCGCGTGTGCTGGCATTGTGTCAACCGCGGTAAGTGGGTTGACTAGTTGACTATCAGAATGGTATCAACTGTACAGCTGCATGCGCAAACAAATTGCATAACTTGGGATGGGGCAGGCTACGTATCCGCTGGATACCATCCGCTTCCGCATGGCGGTAGACCCCACAGCCACAGGCTCCATGCTGCGGGTATGTCGTACGAGTTGGCTGCAGTGGATGTGAACTGACATCAGTCCATCATTCCAGCTTGTGGTTGGGTTGACACGTTACACACTTTGATTAGGTTGCCTCCAACATTGTTCGGACAGAGGGTATTTTGGCAATGTACAAAGGCATCGGGCCCTCTCTCCTTGGCATCGCCCCATATATAGCCATCAATTTTGCTGCATTTGACTTGTAAGTGCCTTTGGGTTCACAGCGTGTGTCATGCTTGTCATGCTTGTGAAGTGCAGATGATCATGATGGTGAAATCAAGCAATTCGATGCATCTGCAGGCTAAAGAAGGCCTCACCAGAGCAGTTTAGGAAAAACCCCACGACGTCCCTTGTATCGGGGCTGGTGGCAGCTCTTCTTGCTACAGGTGAGGAGATTGCTCTCATTTGCTTCCAGGTTAAACAGCTGTTTGCGTCCTTCTCCTGGCATGGTCTTAACCTCTGCAAATCTCTTTACCTTTGGTTGTTTGCAATCAGGTGTTTGCTATCCTCTTGACACCGTTAGGCGACAGATCCAGATGCGAGGCTCACCGTACCACACTGTGCAACAGGCTGTTAGCGGTGAGTTTGGGTGGCAATCCGCAGTATGTTAACCCAGATTTGTTCAGACATGCGCTGCTTGCCACTTCGTACTGCTTGCTCGCTCTGCTTACAATGCTTACATGGTATGCTTGACCCTTTCTTCTGACCAGGCATTATTAAGGAGAAAGGTGTGCAAGGCTTGTACAGCGGGTTTGGTGCCAATGCAATAAAGAACCTTCCCAACAGCTCAGTTCGCCTTGCCACGTATGACGCGGCAAAGTTGTTGCTGGCTCACGGCCGCAGCGAAGCGGCACGATTAGAACAGACGCAACCTGCAGAGCACAGACTGGGAACAAGGACTTGAGTCATATATCATTGCCATGCTGTGCGTGATGGTGTGCTGCCTCCTTGTCGCTCAACCTGCGCTGCATGTTTACTGGTGAGGTGCGTTTGTTGGTTTCCATGGGATTGCAAATTGGTGGAATCAGCTTAAGAGTTTGTATTGTTGACAATCTCGCAGTTCACAATAACACGTGAAATCCTGCACTGCGTCCTGCAGTATGGTCAACAAGATGGGTTAGATAGGCTTGTTGTGTTGCAACGCAAGTCCACAGATTACTTATGCAGTGTATGTCTACGCCATGTACGCACGTATGCCATGTACAGGATATGCGCGAGACAATTGGCAACATGCGTGATGTCAAACAGCATAGCATACCAACCAGCATGCAAACACAGTCACATACACCACCACCGGGCTATACTTACTGCCTGTTTACCTACCACACTACCCTACTCTAGACCTCCCCGTTAGGCATGCATACATGCGTATTGTTGATTACCTGTGCCACGCGCGAGCGTGTGTGGGGTGGGTCTGTCGTCAAGGTACAAGGCATGAGCTTACAGCAAGTCGCAATTTCTTAAACTTGCTCCAACCTCCTCATTTATATTCAACATCTACAATTACATTGTTGACATCACAGATATGCTACTGCTAAGCGCTACCACCAACACTGCTCTATACAATGTAACCAAAAAGCAACTCCGCAAACGTAATTCACAACGTTTCAGCTGTACTACATGTTGGCTAGGCTGCCAGTGCCAACAGCAGGTTGTGCTGATAAGTTGATCTCGCCTTGATCATGCAGAACTTATTGAGCAACTGCTGGTTGCTGACCTTCTTCACCATTTTGGAATTCATTGAACGCTTCCAAGAAGGCATCGCACAGACGTGTGGGCTCAGGGACAACCGTTGTATCCGTGGTGATACAAAGCTGCACCAAACCTGGACTGACGAATATAATGAGAAGGGGAACGGGTGGCATACAAACAAGCAACGACACCACACAAAGAGTTTATACACATGCCTGCATGCGGCAACTGCGCATGCAGGCATGCGTAAGCAGGCCTGCACAAGCGCGCGCACGCACGCACCGTTGTAGCTTGTAAGGTGATATGAGACAGCAGTTGGCGAGCCAGAAGCGAATGATGACAGCATGCGGACGGGGAAGCCCGTGACGGAGATGGCCTCCTGGGGTCCTGGCATGTTGGAAATCACCGCAGTGATACTATGCATGAAGTAGTATGCGTTGCGGATTGCTTGCTGCCCAGCACATCACACACAAGTCAGCCTTAGCGCATGATTTGTTGATTGTCGTCACCAAGCAGGTTTGTTATGAGAGTGACAGAGACACAAGCTGATGCTTCTTACCATGGGACTGAAGAGTGCAACCAACTGGTTTTGCAAGGCTATAATTGCGGCCTCCCAGGACATCTTGATGCACGATGTCTCAGCGACCACGCGTTGTAGGCACTCCTGCACCATGCATGCAACAGATTGAGCCATTGTGCAACATGCCCGCGCGATGTTGCCAAGCTGAATCTTGGCGACTACCTGCGATGAGCTCGTGCCAACCGGCAGCCTTAGCAGAACATAAGTCAGCTTGTTGCCCCATTCACCCTTTCTCCAACCCGAAGCTGCAAGTTGAGCGAGAATGGATAAAGGAACTCTTACCATAAAGCAATCCAGGTTTGGTCAGAACACTTGAACTGCTTGAAACAGTTGAGACACTAGCGTGTGCAGCCATAGGCGCGCTTACTGGCAGTGAGACTAGCCAGATGCTCAAAAGTGAAACCGGTTCGCCTGCTGACAATCACCAATGCGCGCACTCTTGGCACCTCATTTCCAACAGTATACTCTTCGCCATGCTCCTGAGCCCACTTGGCCAAGTACCTACACAATGCAGGTGGGAGATTGAAGACCCTTATGGTTGGACATAGTGATTCAGCATGAAGCACACTACCAAAGGCATACCGATCTTGTGCCCGCGCGACGGTCGCCATCAACATGTCGTTTATTGTGGCATTATTTTTGGAGGCAACTGCTCTGAATTCCGCCAGGGGGAGACAGGGAGCGAATGCAACCTGCAAGTAATTGTTGAGGGGGCTGCATGGCTGGTGATGGATTGTTGTTAAGATCGCACCTTACGAGGGTTTGTAGCGCCGCCTGGAGCGCCTTTAAAGGGTGTGCTCGAGTCGGGCGTGACTGTAAACACGCCAACCAACTTGCCGAGAGAGGCAAGCGTGTACAGGAATGAGTAACCAATTCTTTGCAGCTTGTCTGTCCACGACCTGCCAGGACCAACCTTGGAACTGGTTTTACAGTACTACCAAAGGCTCAAGTGTTGCACCCACAATGACACGGTCTTGCACGCACTACACGATGTACCACACGCATTGGCTCGCACGCATGAGACCTTGCTGATTGAGTGCATTACATGTGTTGGTGCAAGGCCGAATGGCATGCCATGCACACCCAGTTCACCTGTGCGGGTGCTTGTGCTGGGTTGGGAACTGAGGCATGCCGCCACCTGCTCTCTCTGAGACCAGCAGCAACAGTGACGCCAACGAGATACCATCACCAATGCTGTGATGGCCTCTGGAAGATAAATGCAAGTTAACAGCCGACACAAGGCTTGTGCAGTAGTGTAACACTGGCAATGTACTGCTGTCAACCTGAAAAGAATGGCAACAGCCCTGCTCGTGCCTTGCGTGTCTGGTCTAGACAACAAATGCAACTGCCATGCTTACAGTTAGCAGCGACACGACTCAGCAGGTTCTACAACAACGGCAAGCAACCACACGCAACAGCAGCAACAATAGTCAAGCATTGACACACCTCCCACTGGGGCATTGAAGAGTCAATTGGTCTTGACTGCACGAGGTTGATGTACTCTTCAACAGCGGCATCTTCTGCAGCTTCATCCCACTTCTGGTCCGCCGCAACCATTGAATCCGGCCAGGGTAGTAGCCTGGCATGTATGTGATGAGCCACGTTTACTGGTACGCGCTTCCACTTTGTGTTGCCGTCTATGGCCTGGACACAGTGACTGTTGATACACACAGCTAGCAGAAGCATTACATTCGCATCGCATCGCAACACTTTCGGTGAGGTAAGCATACATGCATTGACAGCCAACGTGTGTGTCGACCTTAACGTCAACAGAGCTCACCACGCAGCAGAAGCGCGGGTTTGCCAGCAGCTTTTCCTGCGCTGCTTGCTGGAATGCGGGTGTGTCAAACTCCTTTGCACACTCGTCGCTGCTGTCAATGCGCATGATGCCGTGCACAATGCTGGCGACTGCGTGCTTGTAGTCTTCATCTGCACGCTTCCACAGGTGCGCTATGGGAGACAGAGGCTCGTCTTCACCACTGCCACTGGCTTCATCTACTGTGGAGTCCTGCCCTGCCTGATGGACTTCCTTTCGCTTATAGCGAAGCCTCATGTCTCCTGCTGATCACTCCTGTTTACCTGACCTGGTGAATGTGGTGAATGTTAGACAGCATTCACATGCATAGTCGCGGTCTGCAACCCACACGCAGGCAGCATCGACAATGAACGATACGGTCGTTCCTGTAGCAAAGTTCTGCGAGCTGTGAGCTTTGAGCTTTGAGCTTTCAAGCAGCTCGCAGCTTGAAACTTGCTGCAAGTTCTTATGCTGCTGCCTGTGGCCTGCTTTTATTAAAGGGCGACATGCACACGTGAAGTGTCCATCCTAGAATTGACGAGTACCTGCCTGTGTAGGTGGCTTCGTGCATTGAAACCAGCGTGCCATACACTGAACTTGCTAAGCGCTCAAACGCACTTGCCTTGTGCTCTTCAGGTAGGCATGAAACCCAACCAAACAAGCTGTAGCTTACATCAACAGCAAACCTCAATGGTCATCCTCACCTGCAAACGCCAGACTGCGCGATTGCCGCGCAGCCAGAGACCGGCTCAGTACACCTTCAGCGAAGTTCCATACTGATTCTGCTGCACTCCAACACCGTCTCAGCCCTTCACCCCACCCCACCTCTCGCAGGCCAGCTGTCAACACAGCGCCACCAAGCTGCTACTGCTCACCACCTCCTGTGTGCCACAGCCGAGCACTAGGCCAATTCTTCGGCACGCTGCGCGGCGACGCTCCTTGAAAACGTTTTCCTGGCCTTGCAACGATGTTTGCATCTTTGCGTACATTCGCAAATTAACTACAGGATATCCGGCTGTACACTCAGGCAATGTCCGAAGTCATTCCCCTGAAAGCCTAAAAGGCCCAAAACTATGCTGCGGAATCGGGGTTGCACATTCATTCCATTCGCTGAGCTGATGAGCTGACGTCGCCAGCTGGCAGTACTGTTTACGCTCTGGCATGGCAGCGGCGGTGGCGATGACGGGTTTTGTCTGCTGAGGGCATGCCTTGAACTGTTGTCCGCTCTCGCATGCAGTTAGGGTGGTGCAAGTACCAGCTTGCAGCAGGTCAGCACGGCAAGGAGTGCCATGGTTGTGCTACGGGCTGCAGGTCTTCAGTATGTAATGTGCGGACGACGCATTGCCACGCCACTGCGGTTGCGTAGGGCAAATGGAAGCTGGCCGTCTAGGCATTCAGCGGGACGGCATGCAAGCAGGTCAATTACTTGCCGTGCAAGCTTCAGTGTTAATTCCGAACGTGCAGAGAGCAAGTCTGCGAGGACAGAACAGTTGGTGAGTTGAATGTCAATTAAGGCAGTCGATTGTAGCGGGTGCTTTGTCGATATTTGATTGCATGCACTCATTCACAGGTGAGCATTGTCGTGCCAGTTTACAACGAGAAGGAGAGCCTGGTGCCTCTGATCGAACGGATAGCACAAGCGATGTGCATGCAGCAACGACCATACGAGATCATTTGCGTAGACGACGGGTCCAGAGATGGTAAGGCTTCCCAGCTTTCTTGTCATCAGACTGTTTCTGTTCTCTCGCAAGACGGATGTGCATGCTGAGCACAATTGTCTTGACGTGAATACAAAGTTGTGACCAAATGCTTTGTCATAACGCATAGGAACAACAACGTTGCTGAAGCAACTGGCGTCTAGGCGAGAGGACCTGAAAGCAGTTATATTCGTACGTAACTACGGCCAAACAGCTGCAATGTCTGCAGGTGAGTATACCAAAGTTACGCCTATCTCACGTGAAGGATGACCAGGCCTGCATGGTCGAGTTCCAACTTTGTTGTCAATGCCTGCAACTTGCGCGTGGTAGTGCTACAAGTATTGTCATGCGTGCGCAGCACTGAACAACTTGACATCCAGAGCTTTGCAGGCTTGGCGCAGGCTGCCGGGTCACTTGTGGTCACAATGGATGGCGACTTGCAGAATGACCCAGCAGACATACCAGCGCTGCTCAACTGCCTTGTAAATGGCCATCAGACAAGCACCTCTGCAATGCAACCATGGGGTTTCGGTGGCACTCTCAGTGATGGCGGGTATGACATGGTGTGCGGCTGGCGCAAAGATCGCAAGGACGACGTGCTTACCCGCACTCTTCCATCGCGCGTTGCCAATTGGCTGATCGGCACGCTAACAGGGGTAAGCAGAACCAAAGTCCAATCTACTTGTGAGGTTGCATGGGCAACATGTGTAAGCAAAGCTGAATACGGATGCACATGCAGGTAAAGCTGCATGACTACGGGTGCAGTCTCAAGGCCTACAGGTCGTCATTAGCAATGCGATTGCCCTTGCACATGCTCGGCGAGATGCACCGCTTTATCCCGGCACTGGCAGCGATTGAAGGTGCAACCATCACAGAGATGCCTGTCACGCATCATGCCAGAGAGTTTGGTCGCTCCAAGTAAGGCAAGCACCGCGAACTTGGCCAGCAACAGTATCTATGTTGCTGCTGTGAGCCAGTGTCAGCATTAGTGCCAAATAGCTGCCAGCTGGTAACTAGCATGTATGCCTCAGGTATGGGGCGTTGACACGCACACCTCGCGTGCTGTTGGACCTGTTGACGGTACTCTTCCTGCGCAAGTATGCCGATAGGCCGGCACACTTCTTTGGCATGGCGGGGCTGGCTTGCTTGGCTGGATCAGCTGCGGTTGCTGTTTGCGCGCTTGTGTTGGCAGCTACACGCGCAGTTCAGCAAAGCACAGGTCATGTTGTTACGAGCAGTGGGAACCTCGTTGTGGTCACTCTGCTCCTTACACTGTCTGGTGCACAGGTGAGAAACGTGGAGTAAATGCAATAGTGCTAGTTACCTCAAGATGTTACAACTTGAGGGAAATTGTCTTTGATTGGTTTCATAGCTCCAACATGTTTGATCGACCAGCTGTGACTAACGAGCAACCGCTGCAGTTTCTCTCCCTTGGATTGGTGGCAGAGATGGTGATGCGAAGCTCCCATCGCCACCAAGGCACCACCGCATACCGCATTCAAGAGGTTGTTTGAAACGTACCTGAAGGATGGCAAGACCAAGCTCAATGTCTGTGATTTGTGCCTTCATGGCGCCAAGCCCACACTCCTCGCCACATTGTGCTGCTTTCCAATCTCAAAGCTATGTTCGTCTTGAGTCCCTGCCATCAGAATAAGCCGCATGGGTACAGACTTTCGGCGGAGCATCTCTTTGGTTACGAAACATGAAAGGCGATGAAGGTTTGACTTTGTTGCGCCTCCGTTTTGTACGGTAGTATGCACTACAGTCCGAGAGCAGCAAGTAGATAATAACGCGCATGTATTCAATGCGTCGCATGCACCCCGTGCACACATCATCATTGTGTGTTGAGTGAGTATGGTGCTTAGGGTAAACCAGCATGTGCATGTGCATGTGCACGGGTACATGCATATTTGACGTGTATGCATTGAAGGCAAGTAGTGAGCTGCCATTTCGCGCACGCGCACGAGGGAGGGGGGGTGGGGAGGGTCTTGAAATGCGCGTTTCATCGCGAATATAATAGTAAATGCGCAAATTATCAACTACATCAGTGCCGACCGATCTAACATCTTAATCATCTGCATAACTCAACATCTGAAGTACGGTACTTGTGTGCTAGTCAATTAAATGTTGTTAATAGTACAGCATGCGAATGATATAATGCACACGCCCCGTGAGGTAACCTAATTGCGAGTGTGTCTATGTCGTGCAGACGAAATTCAAATGTTATATGTATTGACCATATGTGCGCTTGAACATTAAATACATCTAGACTTAAATCAATCTCATTAACGCTTCAAGTTTAGCATGTAAAGTAATGGACTCTCATTTTTCGAGAGTCCATCACTAATAGACTAGTCTATTAGTGATAGACTAGTAGTGACCAGATCAGAGTCTACCATCTGAGTTCCCTTTCCTTCCAGGTCCATTACTTTCCAGTCAAGTAGCGGGCTTTCAACCTCAACTCGACCAGGACCCACACAGAGAAAACCCGGTTCTGGGACCAGTGGTCTCAGGAGAGCCGAGATGAGAATGATGCAGTCGGCCTGTAATAATCCGTCAAGCCTGCAGCCCGTCACGGTCAAGGGCGGCGGCGGCAGCGGTGGCGTTGTCAGTGTTGGCGGCCACACAGGCACGCACTTGTGTTCATAAAAGCATCAGCAGCACAAGAGTGCTTATCATACTGTGCACAATCAGGGGTTGTGCATTGTTGCTCCAATCGTCGGGTCATGTGTTGGGTTGTTTGCTTGCTTGTGTGTTGCTGCCGCCGGCCGGACAACGTGCATTGCTGGTTTGCCGCAACCCCAACTGAAAAAGCATGAGAGCGCTGTGTATACATGTTGGTTCGCAAGCAACCTCGCTGAAGCTGTTGTCTAACATTCAAAACTCATAGCGAATAGCGAGAAAATTCTACAATCTAGCACAGGGCTCACACTTGTGCCGCCTACAGCCATTGCAAATTTCATAAAGTGTATTTCAAACTTACTTGTAGGCATGCATGCGCCATGCTTTGCAGCAATACGATTTTGCATAGACATGAAATGCTGCTGCTTTCTGGTGATGTCAACGGCAGTGAGTGAATGATTGAGTGAGTGAGTGAGCTAATGAGTAGCTGCAGCTTGCCAAGTATGCGACAGCATGGTGTTGCTGCTGTCAACTAGTACTATCACAGAGAGTAAGCTTTATTCATTTGACGGTTCACATCTGGTTGATCATCCAACCCGCATCTTCTACAGCAGCTGGATGGAGAGATGATCGGTGAACATGAGGAATTTGAGCAAGCAGCCGAAACAGGCGGCTTTCCTTCTGTCCCAGGTTTCCCGGCCACAACAACAACAACAGCCACAACATCATCATCATCATCAACAACCCACCTCGAACGCATGGCCAACATCGGGGCGGAGGACATCGCCTACCTTGCCGTGACAGTCACACTAGGTGAGAGAGCGTAGTTGCAACAAAATCAAGCTCATCGCAACAAGTTGACACCTCATGCTTAAGTGTGCGGGCGGGCGGGCGGGCGCCTGCCTGCGGGCGTGTGCGTGTTTGTGCATATGTTTATGTGTGTATGTGTGTCATGCAGGCCTGGTTGTGGCATTTTTGTTACAACTTGCATTGCGCCGGCGTGCTCCAATCCTGTTGATGGGCGCTGTGGGTGCGGGGGGTGCGGCGGCCGATGCGCTGTACGCGGCGCTGTACCTCGCTCCTCCAGCTGGTTCGAGCCCCTCGACTACGCGCCCGTTCGGACTGGATGCGGGAATACGCGCAGGGCGACACATCGTCCATGGTGAGCAGTGGATGCATGCAGCAAAGTGGGTTTTTGCACGCATTGCATTTGTGCACTCATATGCACGAGCACAAATGCACACGCACGTGCACGCACATGCATGTGCCCTGTCACATACAGAGCGTGTGCATGCACGCACATGGACTCACTCACATACAGTGCATGCGCGCACGCACGCGAGTGTGCGTCAAGCACAATCACCATGTGCATGCCTCCAACCAATCTCCTTCCCACACACAACACAACAATCACCTCCACACCTCCACACCTGTCACACCACTCCAACACCCTCTCTCACAGGCACCGCTCGCCTTCTCTCCCTCCTCCACCACGCCCTCACCACCGGTCGCCTCTTCTACCTCCTGGCCGTCTCCCTCCTCGCCCTCGCGGCCGCGGCGCTGTGTCTGGAGGGCGTCCTGCCGCGGGTTGCGACCGTTGCGCGCGGATTGATGCGACGGGTAGGGAGGAGAGGAGAGGAGGGGGAGGCAGTGGAAGACCTCATTGAGGTGGGGAGTGTGTGCGCGTGTGTGTATGCTTGCACACCGCATGCGTGTGACTGTATGCATGTTGTTGTTGATGTTGTGTTGCTGTTGCCGCTGCCGCTGCATGCAACGAGTGTGTTGAACTAAACAACACATCATCTTACCAGATGCAAGCAGCGCGAGATAGGCAGCAGGCAGAGGCGGCCACATTGGCTGCGGAGGCAGCAGCGGCGCTGCGGCGGCGGCAGCTGGCGGAGGCGATGGAGAGCGAGCGGGCCCTCGCTAAAGGCGGATGGATACACGATTACGGGGAGAAGGAAGGGCAGCGGGTTGGCACACGGACTTCGGAGGCTGACACCGCCGCTGTTCCAAGGTTGACAGAACAGGTTGGAACTGACTGACTCGTTGTGTACATGTTGAGAGCGACACAACCTCGTGCGACTTTAACAACATTCCACAAAGATGTTTACGGGTGTAGCTCCTGCGATTGGTGAAGTTGCACACTCTACACACACGCACGCATGGGACTGCAAACACGCAGAGCACACTTGCTGAGAGAGTGGATATAGACAAATAGACAACTGTTCAGAGGCCGCAAGCAGAAAGGCCGCAGCCGCAGCCGCAGCCGGCAGCAGCCGCAAGCACTGAAGCACGGCGTCAAGCCGTGGCGAAAAAGCAGGAGGAGATTGACCGGCGCATACGGGAGCGGGCATTGGCGATGGTAAGCCAACAATAGCAACATAGGCACATTGACGTCGTGATCGGTACAGCAATCCTGAATGTC
This sequence comes from Chlorokybus atmophyticus, assembly GCA_009103225.1. Lineage (NCBI taxonomy): Eukaryota > Viridiplantae > Streptophyta > Chlorokybophyceae > Chlorokybales > Chlorokybaceae > Chlorokybus > Chlorokybus atmophyticus. The sequence continues at coordinate 616,202 of RHPI01001116.1, read as the reverse complement.
ATCATCCTCATCATCATCAACACCATCATCATTAGCACCATCATGCTCATAATCAGCATTGTCATCTGCCATGCCAACATCGTGCCTGTAGCGTGTTGCTCAGCACTTTGTCTCTCTTGGCATTGAGGCTAGCTCACAATGCTCCTTGATGGCTACTTTTTCAGGAAAGAGCTGAACAAGAAGCACGAGCGCTGGTAGAGGCGCGGCAGCAACGCCTCTATGATGCACGCCGAGAGGTGTTTCGGTTGAAAAAAGGTGTGAGACTTGTCTCATGCATACATTGATGAGCGCTTGTCATCTCATTGCGTGTCACATACTTTGCAGAGGAGCAAGCGTGCACGGCATCATTGCGTGATATTCGCGCACGGCATCATCGCACCGCAATGCAGCTGCGATATGGCGCGCTTGCCGACCCGCAGTAAGTTTACAATGTATGTTGGTCAATAGCTTACACATATCAATTGACACTGTTCTCCCTCTAGGCAACAAATGCAGGTGCAGCAGGAGGCCAATGAACTCCATCAACAGGTTGTGCACAAAGAGGGGGAGTTGGTGACGTTGAGTCAATCTCTTGCGGTAGTGCAAGAAGAGCTTCTTGTCGCTGAGAGCGCACAAACGCTAGCGAGCACAAGTGCACGCACACGTACGCTGTAACAATAAAGTTGATAGGTCATTGTGCGTAATGTTTGGATCTGCGCAAATGGTGCTTATATCATGATAAATGATTATTCAATGCATGCGATCAACGCTTGGCTTGAGCCAGGGTTGAAACTGATTCTCTGCCAATGCGGCAACATTAGTGATTGCCTTGTTAAGGCAATACTATGGCTTGAGTAGTCATCAAAGTCAATTTGGTCTTAATATGGCAATCAATGAAAACTTATCGTACATGCAAACAATGTCGTATTGTGTTACGTAATTCTTATTTGTTACCACCAAATAGCCCGACATCCATGATCACTGCGAGTAAACCTTAATGTAAACAATCATTCAAAGATAATGCTAATATGATAATAAATTTTCACATCATGGTTCGCTTGCGGGCAACAACTATTTATAAGAAGTGTTATACAAAGTCGATCGTCGTTGCTAGCTGAAGATATATGCATAGCAATTGCTACATAGCATCTTAAATAGATGCTTTAAGAACATCTTGCCATGGCCATGGCTCGTGTTAAGTATATGGTCATATACTTCTCTTGCGGCAAGCCTTACACGGGCAACATCACGCTTTTGCATGGTTTGTCTGCTTGCTTGCGCTACCTTGCTGTGCCTAGGTCGTGTGCTTGGTTGGTGTTAATTAATTGGCAAGGGCGGGGATTCCAGGATTAGTACACTTGGTGAGCGCTAGTGCACGAGATGGATTGGATGGACAATAACCAGGACGACCAAGTGCTGGGGTCGCAGCAGATACAAGCCTCTGCTTCCACTTCTCAACGAACAGAGCATTGTTTCGGCGATTCACGCAAACCCACTACAGTGCCAACTTGTCAATTCTCCGTAAAAGCCGTGAGAAATCATGCATGCGGTGTCAGCTTCTGCATGGTGCCGTGAACAACTGCTAACAATTGTGCTGGCTGAGCTGCGCTAGCAGGAGATGTGCTTGCACACTGCTAACTACTGTATGTGACGTGGATGCCGGCATAGGCGGATGCGAGCCAACATTTCAACAAGCCTAGTCGATGCACTATTGAATGCAATTCCATGTACACTACGGAAATGCCCTGATGTGCGCGTCCTTGCTGAAGTCGCAAGGCGCGATTTAATTACTAACCCTCATTACCGCCTGTTGTGAGTGAGTGACGCGCAGGGGATAAGAGTGGGCATCCGCTCAAACCCATAGGGGCATTGATGGTCGCACACTTGTCGTCGTCGTGGGTGGCGGCATTTGATGGCTAACTTCTCCCTTTTTCTCCCCCGCGGTGCTCTGCAGGTGCTTCCTTTGCTGCTTGCTGCTACCCCTTCCCCCTCCCCTCTGCCCACACTCCTCCCCCAATGTGTAGATAGTGCACTTAGCTATAGCCTAGTGGGGCCCCCCACCCCATTGTTTTTGCCTTGCTTGTGCTGTATTATCAACCTTTGGTGTGTTGTGCTTGCTTGCTTAACTAATTGACCCCAATCCATATGTTGTGTACAATACTTACTACATTGATGTAGCACGCACATGCAAGCATGCACTAAGTCTGAATGTCACATATCATGTGGCTTGTTTCATATAAGTATGATCGAACGGTAAGCTAGTATTTGGCATGAACATGTGGCATCTACTTAATGGATTGCCATTCATACACAATCATGGCATGTACATTGCTTTTTAGCAGTGTTATCTCACCCTTAATCTTTCTTCAATTGCATTCTTAATATATTGATGCGAATCGAACAATTGAACATAACTTACGCCATCATAATAGAATTCTTGCGATTACAACATTGTTGATTTCTTGTTGTATGCTATAATAATGATGGGCGATGGTTATCGTAGCAATTATTATTGACATGCTGCTTGCTAATATGTGAAGTGTTTATTAACATGTGATACCATAGTAAACAGTATACAGCAATAGAAATGGACTTATCTCTGCATGTTACTAATTTACCCATAACATTAAGTTTATGTTATGTAATGGTCGATAAGAACATATAGTTAAACATAACATTAGTTAACTTATTGAATATTTAAATGCTTCAAAAGATCAATGGATGCCGTTCTTTTAAGCTTTTAAAGTATGCATCATCGTGCAATCATGCAATAATGCGCATGCGCAATACATTTGCTGCAATTTTTCAAGTGTAATTCGAATTCATGTAATCTTGCATGATTGCTTTTTAATAACTAATGTGCCCGCGCGATTATTGTTTATAACTAAATTTATTGCAAATCTGGCGCTGCTTTATACAGGGGTTATAAGTTATGATCATCAGGTTGTAATCGTGTCAAAAAATTGCTATAATCTTAAATAACTTATTTTGAAAAGCCCTACAATAACAATGCTTTTAAGTTTCTTTTCACTTATAAAGTGAACACGTAATTATGCATGCATGCCTTGTTACGGCACATAATGTAATATACTAGTATTACTAACCCAATTCAATAATTGATGTTGTGTATGCGTTTTATTGTAAATTGATAGTTAAGTTCATTGCAAGTTGTGTCTTCAATAAGAACAATAATCTACAAATGATTGGGCGCAAGAATTGCATAGCATGATAGTAGAATCAACGATAACTTACAATTGCAGCTATTACAATATCACTTTAAAGTAAGACACGTTTATTAATATATCACAATACCTTATAATAAATATTTTTAAACAACGATATATAGCAATTTACATGTGCAACTCTGTCTCTCATTTACGTTCTAACGTTGCAACGTCATTTTAATATAAGCAAATGTAAGTTGACTCTTTACATCTTAAAAACGAGCTTAGTTGCATGCTCATAATAAAGTTTATATCTGCACAACAATCTTAGCAATTGTTATATGCCATTACTTATTATGATTGCGTATTATGAAATTTGATAATTGACTGTGGTCCATATGTCCGCTGTTCCCTTTGCTCCCCTCCCCCCCTCCCTCTTAATCCAACACAAGTTCTAAGTAAGGAACATCTATGTGCTCAAAGCTTGTACATTACGCTTTAATGGACTCGTTACACACCATTTTAATAATAACGATCTGCTTAACATTACGCTTCAATAGACTCGTTGCACACCATTCCGATAATAACGACTTGCTCGACAAGCTCTTAAACCTAATGTATTATGCTACATTACTGATCACTTACATAAGGTGGTTGAGAGAGGTGGGCTTGACACAAGCTTGTATTACAAGCCCATGTGCAATATCAGAGTATCAGCATCCATTGGTGTTTTTACTCTGGCAATAGAAGACCTATGTGTGAAGTTCACAGTGTGATCGTGCTGCCTGCATGCGAACATGCACCACTTCCCTTATCACGGTAGGAAAGTCCATGAAGTCCAGAAGTGAGTACCGGTAGACTGTTGCAGCCTGCACGCTGACGTGCAAAGCATGGACAACACATGTTCAGCACTGCATCAGCAGCAAGCAAGGGTTTAATTGAAGTGTCAGATGATGCGGCTGTACCGTTTCAATCGGCGGCGTTGACGAAGTCGATGTCGACACTTCAACCAGCGCTGTAAACTGGGACAAAGCCACAGCCAGCTTCGGCACGCAGATATCGGTACCCTACTGGAAGTAACCTACTTCTCCTGCCCAGAAAGAGTCTCCAGGTGTCAGCCACTGATGATGACTGTACGCCGCTACCCGACACGGCACTACGGCACACCCTTCTACTGCACATGCTGTCCCTTCAAGGGACTTCCCAGTCGTCCTGATCAATACGACAGGATGAGGATGCCCTCAAAGCATGAAAGCCGCCTGTCACCAATCAACCAACCATTGAAGGTAATACCTTGCTTATCAAGCAAGGTAATACCTTCAAAGGTTATGACACGGGCTCTATAAGCCCAAATCATATCGTAATGCTGATAAATGCTAGCAAGTGCGTGTAAGTAAGCCGCCTGTTAGCTTGGGTACGGTAGTTATGGCGTAAGGTCCAAAGCAAACTTACGTGGCGGAAGCGAGGACTATTTATCTCTGGTCTAGTGCGCGGCAAGTGACCGGCCGCGTCCTCTAGCCTGGGGCGCGTCCTCTGCTGCTCTAGACCGCCGGCAACAGTAGTTATGACGAACCGGTCCACGGGTTTGTTCGGACTTGTGAGGGTTGAGCGGGCCTGCGAGGGTTGATTGTGCATCCCTCGGCGGCCGGCGCGGCAATCTGGGCAATCTGCCGCGCGGAGTGACCGGTTGTCGGTCACCGACAGCGGTTGCGTATGCATGCAGCGGTTTGGGGCAGGTTTTGTCCGGTTAACTGGTTACAATTGCCGGTGCCGGAGGAAAACGACAAAGCGTTTTGCGGATATTCCCGAAAAACGAGGCACAGCAGACCCATGTGCTCGCTGGATGTAGGGGGGAAAACTGCTGCCCCATAATTTTCATCAAGCCTTCATTGCAGAGGAAACCCCATTTATGTTGAGGAACACCCATCTCTAACCGTACCAAAATCTCTCGGCCACCCTCTATCCCGCGCCAACGCTGTTGGGGATTGTCCGATAAACATCGAAGCCCTACCAGGTTCAGTCCCGAAAGCGAGAAGTTACAAACCCCAACCTTCGACAATGAATCGACGGGTTTTCCGCTGCCTGCCATGTAGGTTTTCCATGAAAACTTCAGAGGTTTTTCCACTCCACCTTGGCGAGAGCGTGTGTCAAAAGTGCCACTGGCGAACGAGTTAAGGCCTCTTTGGCGATTGAGTTGCTGCGGCGGCGGCGGCGGCGGCGGTGGCAGTAGTCGGGACGGTGGTGGCGGCCTTATTGAAAAGGGTGTCGGCGGTGAGAGCACTGAACAAGCTGACGGCGTCTTTACTATTCTGGTAAGCGTGAGCAGCGCATTGTGCACTGTTAAGCGAGCATGGTGTAGCGTGTGAACTTTGTCGCCGGCTGGACTTGAGCTCGGCTTGGCTAGTCCGGCCCAGGCCAGCTCAAACAAGCTATTGCTTGCTTTGGTGCGGACTGTGGCGGTTTGCTTCACGTCTGACTGTATACACTGCTCGCCTCCGTTAAGTAAGTTGTTAGCGGTTGCGCAGCGTTTAAGTATGCAGCTGGCACGGGCTCAGCCTTGCAGTTCGCTCGTCGCTGCATTTCAGGCAAGCCTGGCACGGAGCTGCTTGTCAAGCACTTAACTGCAAGCGTGAGTTAGAAGCAGAAAACCTGTCACCTTTTGCAACCGTTGCTTGGTTTGGCTAGTCTGGGCATATCCTGCTCCGGCCAAGCTGCATAACACATGCAGCCAGCGCTTTCCTTGGCCAAAGTCATTGTGTTTAAGCTTGGGTTAGCTTAGGTTGCTGCTTACTGGACTGGGCAGTTGCACATGCACCGGTGGCTGCTCATGCACTGGCCAACAGTAATCATGCAGAAACATGTTGTTGCTCTGCTGTATATGCCGCACTGACCTTGCTCTGTGTGTGGTTGCAGACCTTACTCTTAATATAAATCTCAGTGTACACACCCACCTTAAACGACTGCGCATGCCCTCACCTTGCACCTCAACCCAGCTGGCGCAGCCAGCAGCTTGAGAGACAATGCCCGGTGCGCCCCTCGGAGAAGCTTGGTTGACACCATCAGCGCCGGTTGCAGTGCCAGTTCCTGCACACCACCAGGGTTACAAGCGAGCAGCAGAGGACTTTGGTAGTGGGCCGCTGTGGGAGCAGTTCGAAGACCCCATAAAGCGCTTCAAGTCGTCCGTGGGGAGCATCGGGGTTGGAACCAAGTGGTGTTTACCAGAGCAACACAATAGTTTGCTGCATGCTACTGGCTTCAGCCAGGGCGAGCGCTTGAGTATTGGGTCAATTGAACGGCTCTTCCAGTGGCAAAACTCGCCCTTAACTGCGTTTCAAGATGAGGGGTTGTTTGTGCAGCTGAACGACTTGACCAAACACTATCCTCAGTCCCCTCAATCGCCTCAATCGCCGAGCACTCAGTCTGATGTAGAGGATGCCGTGCCTCTGGGTGTGATAGCAGATGCTGGTCAGGTGCATTGGACCACTCTCAACTCACAGGTGAATGGCTTGTTTGATGCACACGGGTTATGTTTTTCTTGTCTCAACCACTGTGTCATATTGATTCAAAGGCGTGCTGTGTGCAGACTGTGAGGTGTGATATGCTCTCTCCTCTGCAATCATCACTCTCGTTGCAGCATTCCCTGCCAGCGTTGCCAACATTGAAGCTGTCGCTGAGCAGCCCGCATGAGCTGCACATACCAGCGGCTCAGCAGCTTCCAACACTTGTTCAGTCACCCTTACCCTCATCACCTTCGTGCTCATCACAGCAGCAGCAGCAATGGACCCCTTCCCAGCCATCATCATTGACAGGCAGACGCACTCGCCTGTCCTCAACACCCCCGCAGCACAAGCAACCCAAAACAACCCCGTTGATCCTGTCCGTGCCCAAGACGCCCATCCCGCCCGTATCTGCCCGTTCCGCATCTAAGTTGGCTGTACAGTCCCAGAAGCCAGCAGCGACAGCAACAGCAGCAGCAGAAAAGGCACCTGAGAGACCGCCAGCAGAGTTGAAAACGAGACGCAAAGGATGCCCCGGCAAGCCTGGTGTGTGTGGCCTTCGAGGTGTGCGGCAGCGGCCGTGGGGAAAGTGGGCAGCAGAGATCAGGGACCCCGTGCGTGGTGTGAGGATGTGGCTGGTAAGCGCATGCTGAGAACTATTACGGAATGGTCAATCAGGAAAGGGTTGCAGTTGATGGTGTGCGCGATGTGCTTACATAGCTTGTTTGTCCAGGGCACCTTTGACAGTGCAGAGGATGCTGGCCTTGCTTACGATGCAGCGGCTCGCGCTCTGCGCGGCGGCAGTGCGTTCACCAACTTTCCTTCCGTCAACACGCCCACCAAAGCCATGGCCAACCCTGTCATCCAGCAGATCCTTGTGCGGAAGGCCGAGGAAGAGTCGTCCAAAACGGTGAGTGCAGCTGTCTGTGTGCATGCTGGCGTGTATACGGCAAACTTTCCCTTGCTGCAGACAATCTCATCTTGAAAGCTAACATGGTGCTCCATTTGGCAGGTTGGGTCATTGACTGAGCCGTCCCCGTTGCTAGCTACATCCTTTGGCAAGACGATGGCAGGATGTGAGCTGCTGCAATCTGCCCTCGGCAATGCATTTCAACCTAAAGACTCTCCCATAATTGATTCTGTGGATGTCAAGCCCGTGCTCGGAGCCGTGTCCCCGTTCGATGAAGACTGGATATGGGACCTCCCCGTGGTTGAAGACTGAACCGATGAAGCGGTCATGTGTTGAGTGCATTCACTCCGTCCCCTGTTGCTGGCAACGATTACGTGTTGCTGAGACCTCAATTGTTCGCGATTGCTTTAGTGGCTTGATGATATACCAAGTCTACTATATTATGGTACCCTTGCTGATGTGGTCCCCTTTCCCCCAGCCCTAGGATCCGCCATACATGCGATCCATTGAGACTTGTAGGGTGCGTGTGCAGTAGGTAAAAGGGTAATGTAATTTGCAGTATTGGTGTGCAGAATGCGGTTTGAGCGCTGCCTTAATGCAGCTGCAGGTACATTCATGCTTGCATGACTGCTAGCCTTGAACACTTCACTGAGTGGTCCATGCTGACTGTCAGCACCACATAGTGGTCAATTTCTGCAATGTAAGGGATGTTGTATCCTGCGCGTGAATCACACCTTCACACGCTCTTGCCCTACATCATGATGCTATGGGGCAACATTGCAATGCGGATGCTCCGCTTCCGCGAACTGGCAGATAGTAGGTGGCAAATGCACAATGCTCTGTAATACCACTCCTTAGATGCTAATGCCGCAATTCCCGCAATACTATGTTCCCCCTCCTACAAGTTTATATCCCAAGGCCCAGCTACTCAGTAACACATGGATCACAGCCATTAAACGCTACCTTGGAGGTAGTGTAGCAATGGTGCGGCCATTACCCATGGACCTTATACATGCACAGTACACTCAGTCATGCATTCAAGAATTGCCACATGCAGCGCTCATCCGAGAGGAGGAGAGCGCGCAGCGGAGTTGGCAAAGTGTTGGAAGTACGGTGACCACGCAGCGGGAGCTAAGTTTATTCCTTTGGCAGTGGAGACGTCTGGCACCCTGAGAGCTTCAGTTCACGAGCTGATAATTAACTGCGCGCGTCGTGTAGTCCAGCATCGTGGGTTGCATACGGCATGTATGTCCGGGTTCGTGTCCATGCACATGTACATGCAGAGGATCACTTGTGCACTACTGCAAGCTCAAGGCATGGCTGGGTTAGAGAGAGCGCCGACGGCCGTGTGCAGCTCCGGGTTGGCCGCCACTGCGACCTGCTCCTATGACGACCCTAACTCTAACCCTGTCCGACACGGCAGTTCTCTTGGCGTGAGGCCTACGCAGCTGATGCGCGCTAGCGTTCATAATTGTATTGTCATGTGTCTTCGCGTTGTCATTGTTTTGGATTCGTATGGTTGTGTAATGGCTTTGACACTGGAACCTTGTGACCGTTTGGCATGATATATACAGAGAGAGAGGTTGTTCAAGCTGTGCGCCCATTGTGTGGTTTGCTTGCGCTCTGCAGAAGTGCGCAGCACATTGCTTATGCTCGACAGCGTGTGCAGGGGTTGGCTCTTTTGCAGTGTGGGGCAGCCTGCTGTGCCTGACTCACACAGCATCAGCCCCTAGCATCCGACACACCCACCACTGTTGTCAATGCGCATAAAGCAGGCCTGATGTGCTGCTGTGTATGCGTATGCGTGCATGCCTAAGAGGGCGTGCTGGTTGTTATGCAGTCAACACAGTACGTGGTGTGGCGGCGGTGGTTGCTAATGACGTATGTATGGACACTAGGCTGTGTTTGTCCGTTTCTTCACAGTCCGCACAGAGCCACGTTCCCGCACAACGACCGGCGCATGTGAGCCTCACATGCGTGCGGATTGTGTGG
>RHPI01001116.1:561728-606143 GCA_009103225.1 Chlorokybus atmophyticus | reverse complement strand
TCCCCAACGCCACCTGTACGCCAGCACCACCGTTGCACGCATCACTGCGCTCGGCCAGTAGATGCATTGTCAGTTGTGACACCGCGACGCCCAGTCCCGCGCAGAGTCTGCTGCTGAGGGCGCGCGTCGGCGTAGTACAACAGATCGTCCGTCGTGTGCGCGTCCACGAGGGTGCCGTCGCGGTCGAGGAGCTGACCGCGGAGGAGACGGGTGGTCTGACCGTAAGACTTGGCGTACACGTGCTGCAAGCGAGGAAGGAAGAAGCAGTGTGTACGTAGAGTAGTTGAGATTGCACCGGTATGCACAATGCGCATGCTAGCACACGTGAAGCGCACGCATGCAACGACCATGATCAAGCCAGACGGTATGTGTGTGTGTGTGTATTGATGTGATCCATGAGTCAGTGGTGAGCGATCAATGTTTGCGGTGTGTACCTGGGCGCCGTGGACGTGGCCGGTGTATCCCGCCACGCGATGGTTGGCGCGGGTGACCTCCCGTGCGTCGTCTCCCACGGGCTCCCTGAACTTGTGGTCCGTGCATTCCACCCGCTTCGGCGCCTGACAATAGCAACCACCAACATCAATACTAGATGCAAGTCGTGTAAACGTGTCTCCCAAATGCAATGACTGTATTCCTTACTGTGCATCGACCGATGGATATTGCAGGCACCAGCTCCGTGTGTTCCACCACCGGGTTGATATCCGCGACCTGGGCGTAAAGGTCTACCCGGCCCTGGGATGCACACAACAGTATGTGTGTATGTGAGACCTTCCGGGGATACGTAGGCGTTGAGATGGGAAGCAGCATTGGCTTGCCAACAAGAAAGAGGAAGAAGAAGAACTCGCGCACCTGTGGCCTGTTGTCCACCAGCTCTTTGAGGCCGCTGGCGTTCTGACCCTCGCTTATGGCCTGGCAATCAGTTGTTGTTGTTATGGAGCGGACATCCTTGCTCAGTTATTGCCCATTCGTTGACCAGCATGTGAACACGCACGTGCATGCACAATGCCACGTGCGCACACACACACATACACACAGCTGCTGTTGATATGATTTGTCATGCTTGCTCCTTTAGATCTCACCTGCTCCACCTTCTTGGCCAACCGCGTCACTTCACCAAACGTCTTACTGTAGATGTGGTTGTCCTTGCCGGGTATATACCCCTGCAATGCACCACACCACACACGCCATCAGAAACCTCAAACTCACACAACAACCACAACAAGTGCTCCTCTCACCTGGTAGCCTGGTATCTTGTGTCCGGCATCCTCATCGGTGTTGAGGTTCTCTTTTCCAGGACGCGCGTCGCCGTACTTGAGCAGGGCTTCGCTGCGGCGGGACATGCTGTCCGCGTCCGACGCACTCGCCAACGTCTGTGCACGTATATATACAAACACGTGTTGCAGCGTTGTGGAGGGAACGCGCGCACGCGCGCGTATGTGTGTGTGTCGGTCCAGTCCCTCAGTCAAAGTTACCTTGACTGTGTGGCCGTAAGAGCTGCCGTAAACGTGCTGCGAAGCGTGCTGCGAAAGGAAGATCACAACAACGATTGCGTTGCCAATAGTTCAGGTGCGCACACATATGCATCAGCACGCACGGGCACATACGCACTTGCACACGGGCCCCTACGCTCCCACTTACTTGGTGTCCGGTGTAGCCCGGAAGCTTCTGGGTGTCGGCTGTAGCGGCCGCAAGCTCAGGATGCCCATGCTCCTGTTGACAAAAGACATTGTCATTGACGACTCAGACAATTGGCATACTCATTGGGTTTGACTTGTTAAGGAATCATCGAACTCGCCTTTCTGAGCATCAGAGGCCTGTTCTGGAAGGACGGCACTGGCAGCGACGCCGACTTGGTTGTGCGCAGAGTTCCTATCAGAGCAGAGTCAGATGAAAATAGCTCAACAGACAACAGTAGGAGTGAACCTGATACTGTGAAACGTCACGAGTTGTTGTATATGAGTAGTAAACACGCTTATGAACAGGCCTGGCTGGGCGGTGTGCTACAAGAAGCTGCTGCTGTGATAAGCAGCATGTGCGTTGCGTATGATATCATAGACTGAAAAGCAGCACTGACAACATGATTCTTGAAAACACATTGTCTACATTGGTTGTGAGTAGTAGTGTTTCTTAGGGCACATGTTCTGCAGTGGTTGTGAGTGCATACAACTCGGATGCTATCCGGCCCATGAAGTGCTCATCAATGGATGCAGTTGAGAGAGTTGACAGCGTGCTTACTGTGGTACTGTGAGGAGAGGCAGCTGTTGGCCATCCAGTCATCCTGAATGGCAGACCTCTTCAGCGACACGCGCTGATTGCACGCCTGGAAAAGAGAGATAAGGTGAGAANAGAGAGAGAGAGAGAGAGAGAGAGAGAGAGAGAGAGAGAGAGAGAGAGAGAGAGAGAGAGAGAGAGAGAGAGAGAGAGAGAGAGAGAGAGAGAGAGAGAGAGAGAGAGAGAGAGAGAGAGAGAGAGAGAGAGAGAGAGAGAGAGAGAGAGAGAGAGAGAGAGAGAGAGAGAGAGAGAGAGAGAGAGAGAGAGAGAGAGAGAGAGAGAGAGAGAGAGAGAGAGAGAGAGAGAGAGAGAGAGAGAGAGAGAGAGAGAGAGAGAGAGAGAGAGAGAGAGAGAGAGAGAGAGAGAGAGAGAGAGAGAGAGAGAGAGAGAGAGAGAGAGAGAGAGAGAGAGTGCTTGCGGTCACGCACATACACGCACTCTACTACTCTCTGCGTATACAGACACAGGCACATACACATGTGCGCGCGCAAACAGCTCACCTGAGCTGGCTCCTGTGGTCCAGTATACATGTTTGCACCTCTTCTCCCACGCAGACTCAAACCACCTGTCCCTTTCAAACTCCTGTCACATGCAAGCACCCACGCCGCCACTGTCACCGCCGCCGCCGCCGCCAAGTCTGTGTGTGCCCTTTGATGTCCGCTCTATTTTCGGCGGGAAAATTCAACCAGCGTCGCGCACTGCATTTGACGGGCACAATACACACGTGGGCAGCGGCGTCAAACTCGCATGCCATCACACAGCTTACAAGTCACGTGATAGAGGCTCTTGAGACCTTCAAGCGCCGACAGTCGACAGGCCGCATATGGCTAAAGTGTCGGTACTGGCCAACGTGGCAGTCACAACGCCGACGCTGCACACCACCAACAACCGCTGCACGCCGGCCACCAACAATACACCGCCCTTTCAACAGATATGCTCGGCCATTCAAAGGTGCACCTGGCTTCAAGCTTTCGGTCGCTTGCCGGTCAGGTCAGATGTCGTGCATATCCGACGCAGGCCGGGCAGGCAGGCGCTGACGTGTCGTCCCAAACACGCGTGTGTGTGTGCTCACGTCAGCATCGGCTGTCGTCGTGATGATCTCATCTCACTGCCGGTTGATGCGTGACAGGTACCGTCCTCGTCATGAACTGAAATGACATCTTGAATCACTCACGGCAATGCGTCAAAGTGATTCAGTACTTGTTGGGTGGTGAACTAAAGTAGCTCACATGTGGTAGTGCACTCAGGCTGAAACTTTTGGCACACGGAAACGTTTTGCGTGAGGTCAGCCCTAGAGCCAGGCTGAGGTGCGTATAACAGTTGTTTGGCGGCAGCGGCGGCGTAGTGAGATTGTTGTTGCTTGTTTGAGCGTGCGCCTGTGTTGGAGCTTGGAGTTGGCTGAAAATACCTGCGGTGACTTTGGATTGTTTTGGGAGCCATGTCGGGTAAGTGGTTGCCGTGAATGCAACTGTCTAGTGAGGCCTAGTATGGGGTGCTGTGCCATCGGTTTGGTGGGCTGCCAGCGTGGTGTGGCAGCTGTTTTGTGCAACCTTGTGCATGTGCATAGCATGTTGGAGCTTTCTGACGCGTGCTGCCTTTTGCACGTGCAGGCGGCAAGGTGCGCATTGGCATCAACGGTATGTGCTTTTCTGCCGTGTCCTGCAAGCTGCATCGCAATTCTTACAAGAGCGTTTAGGGAATCGGATTGAATGCTTTGGCATGTCCCTCACGTCTGCCTTTTTAGGTTTTGGCCGAATTGGCCGTATTGTGTTCCGCGCCACTTTGCAACGAGATGACGTCGAGGTGGTCGCCATCAACGACCCCTTCATCTCGCCGGACTACATGGTACGGTCATTGGTGTGACCATCTTGACCGTCTTGAAATCTTGTAACTTGTCTTTCCTGTTGTTGCAATTTTGGTGTAAGCGATAGCAGTGCTGCTTGTGCACGCACTTGCCATCTCACAGTTATTCAGCGTTGTGCTTGTGGCAGGTTTACATGCTGAAGTATGACTCGGTGCACGGTCGCTTGCAAGCTGATATTTCACACGATGAGCACAACCTCATTATCGATGGCCGCAAGATCGCTGTGTACATGGAAAAGTGCGTGCCTTACTGCTAATCGCATGCATTGTTAGCACTGCATTGCATGTTGACATGATGTCATCCTCTCGCAGGGACCCTGCAAACATCAAGTGGGGCAGCCATGAAGTGCAGACGGTGCTGGAGTCTACTGGCGTGTTTGTGTCCTCGGAACAGGCAAAAGCCCATCTGCAGGCGCGTACTTCGTGGTGCTTACTATTGCAATGGCTAAGAACCTGTGCTTGGTAACATTAAACAGCCAAGCCCAGAAAGCAATAGACCAGCACACACATTACAAGAAGGCTGTTTTCTGTTGTTTGTGTAATGACAATTGTATGACAATTGTTTGCTTGCGAAAAACTTTGTTAAAAAAATACCGCATGGCATGTGTGTTGACTTGAGAATGGCATGCAGGGAGGAGCCAAGAAGGTTGTTATCTCTGCTCCTGCCAAGGATAAGACACCCACCATAGTCATGGGTGTGAACGAGGACACCTACGATGCCAGCAACCACCACATCATCTCCAATGCTTCCTGCACCACCAACTGCTTGGCGCCTCTGGCCAAGGTGACCTATTGTAATCTTGGGTGCTGCATTGCTCTGTGCGTTGTAACAACTGTAACTGGCCATATGTTTTGTTGCTCACATCGCACACCATGTACAGGTAATCCACGACAAGTTTGGCATTGAGTCAGGCTTGATGACAACAGTCCACTCCGTCACAGGTGAAGTCGCAGGCAGTGTCTGCTCGAACCTTGCTCAATTCGGCGCTGTGTCCAAGTCGCATGCGTGTAGCAAGCTGATAGCATTCCGTGGTGGTTGCAGCTACACAGAAGACTGTGGATGGCCCATCAGCCAAGGATTGGCGCAGTGGCCGTGCTGCCAGCGTCAACATCATCCCTGCAGCCACTGGCGCAGCCAAGGTAGCTATAATGGTGTTGCGTGGTAACTGTAACTTATGTTTTTGAATTGCGGCTCAAGTCCATTTGTCGCAGGCAGTGGGGTTGGTCATCCCTGATCTCAACGGCAAGCTTACCGGCATGGCGTTCCGTGTCGGTACTGCAGACGTCTCAGTTGTGGACTTGACTGTCAACTTGAAGAAAGAAGCGTCTATGGGCGACATTGTTGCTGCATTAAAGTAAGCCCTTTCACCACTCGCAGTGACGCATATCAACCACCATGGCAGCGCACATTCAACTATGTTGGCTTGGTCCGCTCACCTTATTGCTTATATATTAATAGGGAAGCCGCAAATGGCCCCATGAAAGGGGTTCTTGGCGTCACAGAAGACGAGGTTGTCTCCTCTGACTTCATTGGTGACTCTCGGTACGTGAATGTGTTGCTCTAAGATGTGTTGCATGTCATGAAAACCTTGGACGCAGCTAGCAGCTTGCTCACATGCTTTACCCTGCAGGTCGAGCATTGTTGATGTGAAGGCCTGCATAGCGCTGACACCCAAGTTTGTGAAGCTGGTTTCCTGGTACGTTGCCACGTCCGTGTGTCCTTGCGGAAGTTAACATGATTGAAGTTGAAGTTACTTTGACTTGCATCACACTTCTGTGGTCTCGGTGCAGGTACGACAACGAGTTTGGTTACAGCCAGCGCTGCGTGGATCTGATGGCGTACATGGCCAAGAAGAGCAACTTGTAGAGTGACTGCATGGTTATTGCTGTACCTCGCTACTTGTACACTACGTTGCATCATGCACACCTAGTTGATTCAGTTGTGTATGTGAAGGGGAGGGAAAAGTTGGGACGCTGGCAGGGTTGTCATGTTGCAGAGCGGCAACAGTTGCGTGTTGATTGACACACGGTTGTTGAATGTCGCAGTAGTCATTGTGGCTGCTGCAGTGCAACTCATGTGTCGCATTGTTATTGTCATTGGCGTTGATCTGTATCCGAGTCTGTATCCGAGTATCTGTAACTGCGTTACGCTGGTATTGTCAAGAATACCAGAGATATCCTCGGGTATTCTTTTGCCCGTCATTGCCATGTTTGTTGACGATCCATCACTTAGGATTCCAGTGCAATGCTATTACCACCACATGCACAGACAATAACGAAAATCTTGAGCCCGGCGGTGGCTTGCCCTTGAAGTGGCTAATGATATATGATATTGCAGGAGCAGAAATTGTAGTAAAGCTGATAGGCTGCTACACAGAGTGTATGATCATTACACACCACTGCCAGCCTACAGCACGCTACCGCACCACCGAGCCCCGTTGCCAACCGTAAACACCCCGCGCACAGTGCAGCTGGGTGTCATCAGCTCGCAGTATGCGCGCTTCACCCGCGTGTGTACCTACAGAACACACTTCCTGACAGACATGACAAATTTGATTCACGCCATGCAGCGTGATGGACATCCCTTGAACAAGCTGCTCACTACCCTCAGGCAAACGCTGCTGCGCAGCAAGGAGTACGTCTATTGCACACCACCAATGCTGTTGTACATGATGGTCGTCAAGAAGGTGAAGGTGAAGCAACACCCGCAGCGCTGAAGACGTGCAGCACCGGCAATGACACACTGCCCAACAGGCATCATGCGCGGGGAGCAAGCTGCGTGGTAAAGCAGCCTGCCCGTGCGAAGCAAATGTCGCTCCAACCCCACCACCCAACCCCACCGCAGCACCTAACTGCCAGCCCCAAACCACAACCGACTGCACTGGCACAGCATGCGACATTCAGCCACTGACGACCATGCGGGCAAGTCGCGACAGCCTTGCACGCAGTTGCGTACTGCTGACGTTGACACTGCAACCCTGGCAGCGTCAACAGCAGCAGGGGCGCAGACTGCCAAGAGAGAAGCAGGGCGGCGGGTGGAGAGAGAGCGAGAGAGCAGAGGGAGGGGGAGTCCGTCTGCTTTGTGCTGCTGCCACAACTACAGCCACACCGGTGCCTAACTGTGGGGACTCTACTTGTGTACAGGTAACTACGCATGCATGTTGACTAACGGGGCAAGGGCTTAGCGAAAGTAGCTACCTAGTTTGTATAGGTAGCCCGGTGGTGTAAGAAGTTGTTTGCTGGCGTGTGCAAGTGTGCGTGTGTGTGTGCATGTCATGTTTACAATGCAATGGGGTCACATGCATAACATTGCATATATGTTACACACCACTTGCAGCCAACCTTACTACACATGTACAAATGTGTGCGGGTCCAGTGCCAGTGCATAGGTATTAGCTACCACACATGCACATCACCGCACAATCAGTGCAACCCTGCATTGGCCTCAGTCACCAGTCACAGGTGATAGCTTGACATTGCTGGCAGCGCCCCTTGAGACAATACCTACCGGGAGTCACCTTGCAGGTTATATGAATTCGACGGTGCACAATGGCCATAGCCATAGCACCAGTCTCGGCGTGCAGGCTGAACCCGAAGTGGCAAATGTACCTGTCCCCCGACTCAATATTCGCTCAAGGCGTACAAGTGACAAGGTTGACGTGCTCGAAGTAAAGCTTGTTCGCTCGCAGAGCTCCACTGATGCCGCACTCTGGCATACTCTCACACTCACGAATCTCACATAAGCTCCCAGCACCTTCACATAACTCTCGGCGCGCAGTTCGGACAGGATGAGGATGTGCCTTGACTCACCAGTTGCAGCAAACGCTGCTTGCGACTTGAGTGCTTTCACGCCACGCGTACCATGTCATCCGCACCCGACTGGTAGGAAGGCATCGCAGAAGCCGGAAGTGCCTGCAGATAAGCAGCAGGCATACTGTGCTTGTGAGCAGCGGCTCATCGAGGCTTATGCCGCTTTGACTCGGGGACAACACCTGCGGGAGGCACGCCAGCTGTGTGCGAGCCCTGCACAGGATTGCCAGACGCCATCAGCGTGTCATCCCACACTCAATGCAAATGCCTCTTGTGTTGATGCGCAGATGCAATGCATGCGGCAACAGCGTTCAAAAGTATATTGATTAAGCACGCATACCTTTCTGAGCTTGTCTCTTATTGACAAAGCTGCAGTTGCGGGAAAGGTCTGCATCAAGCGCAAGTCCAGTCAATTGATGTAAACAATGTGTAAGAATGCAGGGCAAGCAAGTATCAACCAATGCACACCTCAATGGGTGGAAGTTCATGATTGGGAGGGCGACCGCTTGTTGTATCGGGGGGTACGCGATGGGAAGAAGCGCTTGCATGCGAACTGCCCCTACACTTGCGTAACACATTGTCAGCTATTTCAGGTCACGCGTTGGACTCGTGCTCACCACACACCACTACCAACACTCACCCTATTGACGTCTCCCGACCAGAACCGCCTTCATTCATACGCTGCCCCTTCAGCTCCCTCGCATGCTCTATTGTTGTGACAAGTTATGCAATCAGCACACAGACAAGAGTTCACACGAGTCCACATTTGTCCCCGTGCGCGCGCCTCACCTCTCAACTTCACCCCGACTTTGCGCCGCCGCTCCTCGAGCTTGTCAACGGTCTCTGCGACGGTCTCGTATTGCGGTGCGTACAACACGGCCAAATGCGCGCCGAAGAACGAATACTCGTCCATCTTGCGCTTCGCAAAGCTGATGAGAAAGTCAAGTCAAGTGTGATAATAACACACGAGTGTGTTGGTGTGTAGGTCTGTATGCATGCAGTGACTACCCGCCGCTTTACAGAACGCACCGCGCGCTCTGTATGTTGGCATACTTGATCCACACAACTTGCGTGAACTCTTCACGAGCCTCATCAGTGAGTTCCTTGTACCTGCAAAGGAGCACAGGACTACACGTTCTGACAGTTCACCACCTCAATATGGAATAGTTATGCCTCATTGCGAAGAACAAAGCCAGCATGCAAACTCCTTGCGCATGGCTGGCGCCTTACTCGAGTATTTCCCCAAACGCTCCAAACTCGGCTATCAGCTCGCCGATTACCCGCACCGCCGGCACGTTGCGCACAATCACGTACCTGCTCAAACAAGTGTCGCCGCAAGGGGGGGAGGGAGACAGAGCGAGAAAGACCTTTTTTTACAACTCAGTGACCAGTCACCGAACTTGCAACGTCTGGGTGAGGGGTACTTCTGCTAAGCATATGCTTTTCAAAAAAGGTGAGTTGGGCTCAAGCTGAAGTTGTTACGCACGGACATAAGAAGTACGTGTAGTACTAACTCAGACATGCGTGCATTGCTGTCTCAAAACAACTGACTTGAGCAGCTTATACCACAATGCAACAAAGGAGTCAGACAGCAAGCAACTTGTCGAGTACTGAGGCGTTGAAGCAGCATCCAGCCCTGCTGCCGCTCACCTGGACTCGTCAGCTACGGTGTAGACTCTCACAGCTCGCTCCACTCCCTTGCCTGCTCTCCCTCCTCCTCCGCTTCCTCCTTCTCCGCCCCTCCGCCTTTCCGCCATGCACACGCCCACAAGTGGTTCACTGAACCCACTCTACGTCTGGCCAAGCTGGTTCAGCCAAGTGCAATCAGTGATCTGTTGTGAGCAACATGGATCAGTGAACACCGGTCTGCGTGATGACGCTGATCAAACAACATGCTGAGCCGTCAACTTGGATCAGTGAACAGGTGTAAGTACCTTGACCACACGCAGGCGGCGGCGGCGACGACGTGGCGGGCTCTCGTGCGTTGGTGATAACTCGTCGGCGGACATGTTTCAACTGAGCAAAGCGAAGCGTCCGGACCAGGTCAGGGCTCTCAAATGCAGTTGCATGCGCTGTTGCAACAGTCGGAGGTATGAACCCTCCCTCCGCCGCTGTAGGGTTTTGGCTTGGTATCCCTGCTGCTTGCATGGCCGCGCATAGTTTGCAAGAGCACATTGTTGACTGTTCTAATATCACCATAATCTTCCTACATCGTGGCTGTTTTAGCAAACAAGGACGCCGTGCTGTACTTTGCCTCTCGACCTGTTCATTCCATTGCGTGCATGTACTTGTTTCCAGTGTGCAGGCTGTTGCATGTCGAGTTGTGTGTTGTTGGTTTGGTTCTCACTTACGGCTGCATGTATGTACTAACGTTCTGCGGTTTGCCGCCTCAGAAGGAGGCGCTGAAGCAGCTTGGCGGCCATCTGGCGGTGCTGGGAGGCTTCCTGCTCTGCGTACGCATCGCCCCTTACATACTGCACTACGCCCAGTCCAACCGGTCATAATTACTCCTCAAGGTGTGCTTAGTTGTATGTATGTGGAGTTGCCTCGGTTGGCTAGTGGCTGATGGTTCAACAGCAATGGATTCTCAACGTAAGTTACAGTTGTGCTGGCATGTCCATGTGATGTGTGACCTCAAATTTGCCTGCCTCTGTGCAAGTGTGCGCAGATGGCTGTTCAGCAGCCGACCGCTTTCCAGCGCTTCGCGTGGAGCGGGAACAAGCGGCACGTCTTGTTGGGCACCATTGGGTTCTGCGCTCTCGCTGCAGTACCGCTGTTGTTCTCATCAGGTCTGTGATGCCAGTTGCATACGCAAAGACGTTGGATTGCGTGTGCAACTCATGCTATTCCAGGGAAATGTTCAGTCACCTGTGGTGTGTGATTTGTCATCACTGAAGCTGCTTCACTGCAGGTAAGAAGAAGACGTCCGAGACAGCAGACATGAAAGATGATGCAAGGAATGCGCGGTTGAAGACATGACTTCAAGCCGCTTGTGCAGCAGTTGAGTGTGAAAGTTATTATTCCTTTATGTTAGTCAAGAACATAGTGAGAACCAGCAGTGTACAGCGGTCAGGTGACTGCGTGTTGTCAAACAGCGTTACCTAGCGACAAGCAGTTGTTTGGGTTTGCAGCATGGGTGCCATGCTTCGCTTGCTATTGCAAGGGGCGTTGTCGGTGTCAATGTGTGTGTACTATTGCAAGTCGTGATGAATTAGCAGTGCTGGGATGCGCTCAGACTGGGATTGAGCTGCTGCCTCTTGTCTCAGCTGTGCAGCGTCGCTGCCTCATCTCCCAGTTCAGGTCGCTTGCGTTGCTTGTTGGCATGCCTGTACACATGCGTGCTCATGCATACACTGCTTCATATGCGCACACTGCTGTTGTGCCAGTGTGGACACCGAGCACTATTGCACAGGTAGTTAGACTTGTACCGACGCGCTTGCATAATTAACGGGGTGTGGGTGCGGCAGTGCTTATTATGCAACAAACATACATATGCACATTGGTGTGTAGCGCTAATGGTTATTGTAGCGAGCTAAGTAGGCCACAACGCTAGTACATACAATGCAAACTGCAACTGCGCATGCATATGCAAGACTAATGCTTAGGTTATGCAACCATCTTTGCACCAACGGTGCATGCAAGTCATCTTAACTCTACATACACAACCACCGGGCTGTAGCACACACTAGTGTCTTAGATCTTTATACACCTGTGCTACCTACCTCCTACCCCTACCCTACATCTACCGCACCCTGTCAGTCAAGCATGCACAAGGCACCACCCAAGCTGCGTTTCATTGCAGCTGCTTTTGACACAACCTTATCTGATGTGTCTAAGTGGTTGTCTCGAGCTTACAAAGCGTGCATGCCTGCCACTGACATATTATGGAGCATGGTGACAGGTGAAGGGGCTGCACAGTCCTAGGTGTTGCACGATGCTGCTGGCTTCACAAGGCTGCAACAACACTTCAATACCACACGCACTGCACGACAGAAGTGTGAGCACCTGGGTAAGCAGACGTATGACTTTGCCACTTTGTACACTAACATTGTGCATGCGGATTCGCTGCTGAATGAATACGCTTTGTGGTGGATGAGGTTATTGCGTACCAGCGAGATGTTAACAGGAGGTCATCTTTGCATATCAAGGTCACTAATGGCAAGACCACGGCTCATTGGTTACCAGGACCCACACCATACTCGGAGGGGACCAAAGTGTCTACAGCACAATTGCTGTATGATCTGTTGGCATTGTTTCTGATAACCTCTATGTGCAGACTGCTACCAACAAGGTCCACAGACAGTGTGTGGGCATTCCCAAGGGTAACAATGCAGGTGTTTATTTGGCTAACATTCACTTGCTGGGGTTCGAGCTACGCTGACTACGCAGACTGCAGCTATTGGTGGACAGGCCTTTATTGGTGCGGTATGCTCGTGCCATCCTGCGATATGTGGATGATCTGGTTGTCGTTGATGTGCCTGAGTTCGAGTCTTTCATGTACATGTCTGATGTTGCATTGGCTTGGGGTTTGTACCCCAAGGCATCCTTCGCACAAGCCAGGACAGCGTCTGGCGTCACAGTACCATACTTGGACCTCACCAGATTTCACACGAGGGATGTTGGTATTTGTACATGTGTGTACAACAAGCTCACGCAGCCAGTGTTTGTAGACATCCATGTACACCGAGCACCACACCCGATATCAAATGTGGCCACGTCAGCGAAGCTGAACATTGCGGTGTCTCAAGCACATCGCTTCATGCGTATCACTACCTACAAAGCACACTTTGTACACGTGCTGGTCATGTTGATTGACACTCTACTCGCTGCAGGTTGCAGCCAACAAAAGTTGACTGCACGTCTGCAGCGTGTGCTGGGTAATAAGTACTGGTATGAGTGTTCTGGGTTGTACTTGTTCTGGTTGGTTTGCAGGGGGTTGAGGGAGGGTGTTACACGGAGGTGATCACAACAAACGGCATCTTCACCAACAACAGGTCATGCAGGTAAGTTGTTGTGACATGGTGCGGGGAGCACAATAGTGCCCGCACATGCAGAGTCAGGTCGTGCTTGCTCATGCTGTTGTGCTGTAGTGCTCATTCTGTCATGCTGTTGTTGTGCATGTCTATGCATGTCTATGCATGCTGTGATGGACAATGGCATTGTGTGTGAGTGAGTGAGCATTGTGAGTGCGTGGGCAATTTGCACAAACGGCTACTAACCTAACCCTCATTGCGACACTTTAACTGGCGCAGTGTGTCTTCGTCGTTGTTGTTGTGGCAGAGTTTGGCGGTGAGGTTGGGGCAGTAGGCGCGGGGGGTTGTCGCGCTGCACCAGCACGCACGCACAGCACGCTACACACACATTGCGCCTGTCACAAGCGCCCTGCACGCCCACACTCACTAACAGCCTTTCTCTTCTCCTCGGCTGCTGCAGGTTGTTACGCGCTTGCTCCTTCCTTCTTTGCTGCGGCTGGGTGCACAGCACTTGCATACATTCGCATTCACGTAAGTAGTGGGTTGTATGTAGGCAAGGTTGAGAGGTTGTAAGCTATGCCCCCTGGCTAAAATTGTCGTGCCTTTGCTGGCATAGGTGATTTGCTCGCGATGTTGTTCCACTTCGCGTGTCTATTATACCGTATGCACTGCAGACTTGACCTAGACATTCACCGTGGTGTTGACCCCGGTGCTGGAACATGTAATTGTTGTTGTTGCCTACAGTGTATGATGAAGGTCTAAGGCACAACTAGCGGCATGCACAAGGTGTATCGCACCCAACAGCGCAAGTCACATGCATAGCACACGTGAGACGCAGACACCAGCCAGTATATACACCACCGGGCTAAGTAATCACACCAAGTAGTTACGCCAGTGTGCCAGTATGCGACTGTTGTCGTTGCATGTGCGATGCAAGGCAATCCTACTCCACATTATGTACACTGTATACTATACACCCAAGAAGCAAAATCCAGAGATCGGTCACATTGATATTTACAGCAACAGCAGCACTGCTATGTATACATGGGTGTTTGCAGCTGCCACGCCACACCGGTCGCACAGCATTCACAACCCCTGACGCTCAGCACGCCACGCTTGCGCAAGCGCCTAGCAGGGTGTCAAACGCATGGTTTGACAGCCTGCCTTCACCTACACTTCCCTCATAGCCAGCTGTACCTTTGCTGCTAGTCGCGAACGGTGCGCATCACCTGACAAAACAGCGCCAGTGTCAAGTGGGTTGGGCAGG
This sequence comes from Chlorokybus atmophyticus, assembly GCA_009103225.1. Classification (NCBI taxonomy): domain Eukaryota; kingdom Viridiplantae; phylum Streptophyta; class Chlorokybophyceae; order Chlorokybales; family Chlorokybaceae; genus Chlorokybus; species Chlorokybus atmophyticus. The sequence continues at coordinate 591,959 of RHPI01001116.1, read as the reverse complement.
GTGCAGGTACAGGAACGGTTGCCTCGCTGAACAGTCGCAAACCCCAGCTGCGGGCACTCTGGCAGCAGCTTGAAGACCTCTTGATGCATGTCTGCGGTGAATACATAGCCATTGTAGCTGCTGTCACGGTTGGCCTCACTCGTGAACAAGGTCAACACATACAGGTGATTGGCTCCATCCAACGCATATCGGATCTCATCGAACTGAGAGTCGCTGATGACAACCAGCACAGAATGAATTCTGCAGAGCTGGCGAGCAAAGACTTCAATGGGATTGTCATCGTAAAACAACCCACCACAGTTCATGTCCCAGCCCTGTATATAGAGCCGTTCGAGGCCGGGCGGCAATAGACCTTGCAACACGGGGGCAACAGCCCACAATTGAAGTGTTTTGAGTGAAGCCAATTTGTTCAAGGACTGCAACCACACGCGATTTACAAAGGTAAGGTTCAACTCTTGCAGCAACTCGTAGCTGGAGAATTGTACATCAAAATGCACTGCGCCATAGCCCGCCCCCGCCATGTTGTTCAGCGTGATGCTTTTGAGAGCAGGCATGCTGCCGAACCGCTGGAGGTATGCGTCTTCATGCGGGAGGAAAGCCCTGCATGCGAGGTTCAGCGCGATTGTTTGCAGCCGAGGAAGAAAATTACCAACGCTGGCTGTGTTGGAAAACAAGCAGCAGCACATAGGCTGGGGCGATGGAGTTTGCTGCCGGGCGCATGCCAACTGGTCATTGCTGAGGTGCTTCAGGCTGTTCTTGACATACTCGGGGGCGTAATGAAGCAGCTGATAAACTGAAGAGCAGCTGAGAGTGGTCTGGTTGTCTGTGCTGCAGCAGCTGTTTGTCCACGCTGAGGGTGTCACACGCAACACGGCTGCAAAGCGCTTGCATACCAGCATCAAATGCGCAGCATTGCGTATGTCGCCCTCACATGCCGAGGATAAGATCTCGCCTAGGACCCCATTGCCGACCATCTCCAGGAATGTGGAGGCGTCTGTGTGTTGGTTGCTCGCCATCTGCAACGTCGAACCTTATGTTAAGAACGCACATGGTAACAAACAGACACATACACGCGCGCTCAGACATAAACGACACACTAACAACAATCGCGAGTTACGGCGCGCTAATATCAAGTCAAGTGGAAGCCAATCTGCAGCTGAGACAGCTGTGCACCAATGCACTGGATGGGGCGAGCTCTAGACAATGCAAAGCACATCACCATGAGGGCATGGATCAGCTAACGATAGCAAAAGTTGCAACGATTACGTGTACACTTGCGTCTACGAGACTCTGGGAGAACACATTGACATACCGTTCAACATGGGGAGCATGCGCTCCAGGAGTGCATGCCCACAGCTGTAGGACACAGCACACCAGAACGCCATCACTTGCCATGCCATGAACGTTGTAACTAAGGGTCTAGTAACAGCAGTAAGCATATAAACAGCATGCAGCTTGTGCATCATGCAATTGCTGTTGCTCAGATAGGGGCCAGGGGATGTACAGCTGATGGACAAGAGGCCAAGACCAGCCCGAAACAACAAGTAGCACGCACCCTAACTGAACACGCTGCTAAGCAAGCAGTCCAGACCGAGGGCAGCACCTGTTCAAGCAGCACGGCAGCGCTGGTGGTGCAAGCGACTATGGACCACCTGAAGACTACAGCCGGGCTCAAACACCAGCTTCTCCTCCTTGGTAACTTGGGGCTGTGTTCCATTCTCCGCCTCGTTAGTAGCAATCGGCCAGCAGCCCTCCTCTGCCCCTCCCACCATCGCCGCCGCCGCCGCCGCCGCCCTGCGCCCTGCAAGCCGCAGCGGTGGTAGCGGACCTTGACAAGACCGCTGCACGCAACATGCTGAGGAGCTGGCCCATCCAAAAGGCAATGGTTGGAGTTGTAATCAGAGTCTGTGCGCAAAAAATGACTGTAATATGTGTCGTCCTAGTAATTTCTTCCCTAGTGTCAAAGGATGAGCACCTGGTACTGTCAATGTACAAAAGATGGTAGGCTAGATTAGCCGCGGGTGCACGTCTCCATGCTGCGCAGGACTGCTTGCTGTCTGCTTGTTTCCATTGTGCAAAGGCACCAAAATGATGATAAGCAGTAGTCGTTTGCAATTTGCATGCATACGACAGGCACATTACAATGCCGTGCAGTTGACACACTACAGTACTGTATGCTGTGGCGTCACTACTCTACGCCACCCATGTACATACCCGGTGGTCAAACATGGCTGATGTCTGCGTTGGCTGCAAGTTGGTTGTGCAAGCGCCGATGCATGCTGGCCGAAGGCAAAACACTCAGTGCTGCATTGAAGCTTGGGACTTCTATACGGGCGTGTTAAAGGTGCATGCGTAAACAATGCGCAACACCATTGTGTGTGATGGCCATGCATGTTATGTATGCTGATGGTGGCGCTGGCTGGTGGCATGCGGCTGCCAGCTGCGCTGTCACATATGCTGTTCGTGGCATGCGTTGCACGCAGCTAATACCCTCGACATGGTACACATAGCGCGGTTCTGCCTCACCAACGGTGGGTGGTATGGGGTTGTGATGGTTGTTGCTACTGTGACAGGCATGGGTATGGAGGCTACATTTGTTGCAACTGTTCCCCTATTATGCACGAAGCACAGCATGTCCGCAGTGCACATGACTGCCATGCAAAAAGCATCTACTGCACAAGGCACGCGCAAATTTATGCAAGCGTCAAGTAATGTGCATGCAGCAGGGCAAGCAGCTTGAGGGTGTGATGTGTAACTTGTATCAAAGCGCTCAGTGCACACATGCAACCTGTACAATAACCTGAACAACTTCTGCTTGTGCTTGTTTGCGCAACACATTGCAGTGTCAGCACGGGCATGTGCGCACACCCCACTGTCTCCAGCTCTGTTGCCATGGTGATATATCCATTGCTTCATGCATCACAGGATGTCTGCACACTGGCAGTTGGCCTCCAGACACGAGGCTGATGTAGCAGCCTCCGCACTGAGCGCGGTGTATTGATAGTCCAGCACCTGCCCGGCATGATTGCAGCTAAGTCAGTTACATGTATCTGCTTACAGCATGCTGACACACCAGACTCAATTGAGTGCTGCCCACAGTATGAGTAAGCCCAGAACACAGCCACATTGAACCTGGTGTTTCAAGCATCGGTAAATCAGAGTGACCAACCAGAGGTCACATCAGTGCACATGGTGAGGTCAACAGCAAGCAGCGCTGCGGAGACACGCATGCTCACCTCGATAGCAATGGTGCGGAGTGGATACGACCAGATGAATCCTCAACCCTGTTACCATGGAGTACCATGGAGCTATGCCAACAGGGATGTTGCCATTCTGTGCCAAAGAACGCAACTCAGCGACATTTCAACTCTGTTGTGCTTGTCGTGTGTTCGAGCAGACCCACATCTACGCATATCAAGTGACCAGGAACTCTGCCACCTTTGTCTATACCCAAGTATGAAGGAGCGGGATTATATGCACATGCGACAAGGCACTTTCAACACTGCACGCTGCTTTGAGTCGCATCAGATCAACGTCTTTAGACGAGAACATCTTTCACCTCAGCGCCGTAGCTCGGAGAGCTGGGATTGTTCATGATCATCACTCGCGACAGTCATCTAGTTCAAACACATGACGACCCAGCAGTGCCCATGCATGCAAGCGGCGCAGTGCCCTTGCAACAGAAGTATTGTTACTGCTGTGGACACAGGGGAGCAACGCAAGTGGTACGGTCAGTGTCAATGGACCCAAAGACTATTGACGCACGACGCCTTGGTAGGACAAACAAGAATCGCTATGCTAGGTCTGTCGCATCAGATGCGCGTCCGAAGACGCGAACACGTTTCACCTCAACGCCGAAGCTCGGAATGAGCTGGGATCATGTTCTTCATCATCACTCGCGACAGCAAGCAGTGTGGCAAACGACTCAGCACGGCACGGCATGCACAAGCGCTGTAAAGCACGGCAGGCGGATAAGGCAAACAAACGTAAAGGCACTTACTATAATTCTGGAGGAAGCAGCTTAAGTGTTTCGCCTCGGTCCGAGCTTACATTTTCACCTCAGGCTCGTGCACTCAGTTCTTGAGATCCGCAGCAGAACAGGGCCGTGCGGCTGGCCAGTGCAAGCCTGGCCCAAGACACAGGTGGCCCAAACATCCGGCGGCTCAACCACCCAGCGGCGCTCCAGGGCGGCGGCAGCGACGTGATCGACGACATCGCCACCGCAGTGACGGCGGCGGCGGCCATGCGCAAAGATGGTGGCGGCAATGCCTATAAGCCCTAACTTGCCCAGATATCCACACCACCACACCGATATCAAAGAGTACACAGGCTGCCATAGACCGCGGAATCGTATCTTTCGACCACTGCGCCACGGGCCTGCGTCGCAGCACCGCGGCCGATATCTCGTTTCCGTGACAAAAAGTGACGCCTTCCGCTCTGTCACTAGCCGCGATCAGGTTCAACCATACGGTCTGGTTAGAAGCGTTTTCCCGCACCTCTGCCTGCGAACAACTGGCAGCATTGTGGGGTTAAGCAAGCATCGAGATCCTGCCGGTTTGCGGTTTGACGTCGGGAATTAGTCAACCGGTAACAGCTTCTTAGCCGGGGTTTCCTGTACAGCGTTGGAGCGTACAGCTGGCGACATGCAGCAGCATTCCGCCAGCCTGCTGCGCTGGCCTGCGGTGGCGGCAAGGTGGTGGTCGTGGCTAGGGCTGTAGTTGATTGCAGGAGTAGCTATTGCGGAAGCCGAGTCTACAACGGTTTGGATGGTCAGCTGCCGGCAAGGCTGAGTGAGCTCAGTGCATTGAGCTGAGCCGAGTGGTTGAGAGACAGCTTGCCGGTGGTTGCCAGCATGGCTTACAGGGCTGCTGCGGCAGCTACCTCGTCGTCCGCTGTGGCACGCGGCTCCTCTTTCAAAGGGCTGCCGGTGCAGCGTACAGCATTGCACGCGAGAGGAAGGCCAGGCTTGCCCAGGGGACGGTTTCAAGCAGTTGCGCAAGCTGGACCAAGGTAGGTTATATATAGATTTATTTTTGCACTTGGCCGGTTGCACTTCGCACAGAACGGCAACGCTGCATGCATTCTGTTGAGTCTGGCCAGCGTTTTGTAGTGTCCGTTCATTGCTCACCCCTTCGACCGTCAAACGAAGTTTTAAATGCACGAGCTTCATTTCTCAACCCCGCAAGAATACGGCAGTGCTGTTGCAATTGTGGTTGTGCATGTTTGGCCAACTCACTACGAACGGATTGCATATGGCCGACAGCTCTGAGCCCACTACGTTGCATGCATCCCTAACGATGCTGTGTTACATTTCCTTTAGAGTCACATCCTGTGTTGTTGTCGTGCAGCGGTCAGTACGATGCGGTGAAGAACCATGAGGTTAGTAGTGCCCGCAGTCCTTGGTGGTGATGGTGCTGCATATTCCCCGAAACGCCAGATAGCTTGTGTGCTGGGTTGGATACACAAAGTGTCGGATTACTTGCATACACGTGGTGTTGCTAACTTCTTTATCAATAAACAGGTGAACTCGTTAAGGATGGGCGACGGCATTGATGTCCAGTATGAACCTCAAGACCTGGTGCAGCAGCTTGGAGCCGGCGAGCTGCCCGACGATATGATTCAGTACTTCCGGGATGCGCAGCAAAGTATGCATACAATGCCATCATTGCACACATCTGTAGATGTCCTTGTTTGCACAGCTGAACCTGTGCGCGCTTGCAGACATATTGGAGTTGAATCGCAACCGGCTCCTCGCTGTCCAAGAGCTTCAACGCGAAAAGAAGTTGAATGAGACTCTAGCGGCCCGCGTGAAGCAAATGGATGGTGACCGTGCCGAGTTCGAGCAGCAACTGCACGAGCTTGAAAGGAGGGTTCAGTCATACCAGGCACAGCAGGTAAGTCGGGATTTGTTGTTGTGTGGCAGTGTGGATCAAGTATGTCTTGTGCAATTGAGACGCAGTATTTCTATGCTGGACAGCTTGTGCTTCTGACCGTGCATTTTGATCCTTGTGCTCAGCAGCTTTCAGTGCCAGAACTGCCAGCTGACAGAGTAGGTGTGGCCACAGGAGCAGCTCCTGGACAGGTAGGTTGTCCTGGCTGGCCAGTCTCGCCTTATATGCTTGAACAACAGCAGCATACTTAGGTGCAATCCATTGATGCAGGCTATCCCGCCCGGCGTGTGGTCAAGCCTTCATTTGCAAATCGACTCCCTGTGCATGGACGGATTGCTTCAGTGGGAGGAGGCGCAGGAACTTCGCGTGAAAGCGTGGCAGCAGGATCGTATTGTTGGACAGGTGAGGCTCGTTGGCCATGTTGTCAGGCAGGCGAGGGCATGGCTCTCCAGAAATCAGCTTAAAGGACCATTGAAATTATGTTTCCAGATGTACGCTGAGGTGGCTGGGTCGGAGCGGTCGGTCATTGCAGGCCAGTTGCGAGCCGCGCTGCAAAAGCTGAAGAAGCCGGTATTTCGCGTGGTGCAGATCTGCACAGAACTGGCTCCCGTTGCATGTCAGGGTGCGCTTGCAGACAGCATCACAGGGCTGTCTCAGGCTTTGCAGCGAAAGGGCCACCAAGTTGAGATCATTATGCCCAAGTACGTAATATGTGTAGTTGAAGCATTGTTGTAAGGGTCTAGTTCCAGGGAGTGTCTTGGCATTGTGCAAGACACAGTCGCACTCTGTCAGGTACGATACGCTGGATGAAAGTCAGATAGAGGACTTCCATCCCATGGAGTTCAAGCTCTTCTCATTCTACCAAGGGGATTGGCATCAGAACCGGGTGTGGACAGGCGTTGTTGGCGGCTTACCAGTTTTCTTCATAGAGCCACTCCATCCCGCTGCTTTCTTTAGTCGAGGTACCAGCTGTGAACATGTCACCTGCAGACTGTAGAGTCATAAATGAGGTGAGGCGAACAACCTTGCTTTTGCGATGTTCAGGTCAACTGTATGGCTGTGAGGATGACTTCGACAGATTTGCTTATTTTTCAAGAGCTGCCCTGGAGCTGCTGTCCAAGCTTGGAAGAAGAGAAGACATCATTCATATACACAACTGGCAGACGGCCCTGGTCGCTCCTTTGTACTGGGATGTGTACGCTCCTGCGGTGAGTCTCCCACGTACTTTATCAGGAAGAGGCATAAGAATTTGTGAATGACTGTAATTGAGACATGGTTGCGACTTGCAGGGCATGGATCACTCACGCATTGTGTTCACTTGCCACGATTTTCGGTATCAATTGTCAGTCCCAGCCGATCAGCTGTCAGCTGTTGGGCTTGATCCAGGAAGACTATGCCAGCCTGATCGCCTTCAGGACAATCATTTCCATGACCGAGTCAACCTCGTCAAAGGAGGCATTGTGTTCTCCAACAAGATCACCACACTCTCGGCGATGATTGTCAACGAGTCTCTGACTTCTGAAGGCGGCCATGGCTTGCATACGACACTGAACGATCACCGGCAAGTATTGTTCCCCCACGCAATGCTTGGGGTTGTATGTTGCATTACATGCAGGGAGTGTTGTCACTGCACGTATACACATGCGCAGTTGTGAGCTGACGCAAGGCCGTATGCACCTCAGACAGAAGTTTGTTGGCGTTCTTAATGGGCTGGACGAGAACAAGTGGAATCCTGCCACAGATACCTCGCTGCCAGCCAACTACAGTGTGGAGGATCTTGCGGGCAAGGCACGCTGCAAAGCAGTTGTTCAGGAGCGCATGGGGCTTCTGGTGGACCCTGACATTCCGCTTGTGGTTTGCGTTTCGCGTGCTCTCACTGAGGAGCACTTTGACCTGCTTCGAGCTGCGATGGAACGTGTATCGCGTCATGGAGCACAGGTACGCTGCTTAAGACAGTCCAACAAACAAAAACCTGTGTATCCGCGTGTGTGCGTGTTGGCATGTGTGCGTGTGTATGCACGAGCAAAAGTGTGGGCGGTTGTGTGCGCTTGCAAGCTTGACTGCAATAGCAGCTGATGGCAGCTGATGCCACTGTTGTGTTTGGACAGATTGTTGTTATGGGTTCGAGTCGGCAACCTAAGGTTCAGGTGGCGCTGGAAGAACTTGCACGAGGGTATCAGGTGCGCATTTGCATCACATGTTACTGTGTGGCTCAACGACTGATAGTGCAGAATAGTATCCATCACATCCGTCGCTGCGCAGCCAGAAGATGGTGTCCGCATGATAGCCAGGTACGACGAAGCAACTGCTCGCCTGTTGACAGCTGGCGGTGACATTGCACTAGCGCTCCCTGTACCTGACACCAGCAATCAGTCACAGGCAAGGCCGCACCCAAGCATGCGCACATCAGATCCTGCTACAGTTTGATGCATGAAGTTGCTGCAGTTACCGTCACACATTTGCTCATCTGTTCTCATGCAGCTGATTGCTATGCGATATGGGACCGTGCCTGTTGCACGGCAAGTGAGCGGCTGGAATGACAGGTAGAGCTCTCTTTGCATAATTGTGAGGGGATAGTAGTATTGACCTTACGTTCTTGTGTTGACACTTGCACGTTGGTGATGCGCAGTGTGTTTGATGTGGACGACCCCAACCTAGGCGCACACGACACAAACGGATTTGTATACTATGGAACAGACGCCAACAGCATGGGCTCGTCACTAGAGCGCGCACTGAACAGAATGGTAAGTGCTGCACCACGCAATTCTGCAGCTATGCAAGGACAGTCTTGTTGACCTTTGCTCTGTGGTTGCAGAGGGAAAAGAAAAGTGGCTGGAGGGATCTGGTTGTGCGCGCCATGTTGATGGACTTCAGCTGGGAAGCCAATGCCAGTGACAACTATGCAGACATCTACGCAACCCTGCGACAATAAGAATCGTCGTGAATCTCAGTAATGTACCAGCTGGCCTAAATTCGGCTGGCGCATGTAGGAAAACAGCTCGAACACTGCTTAGGTCGTGCCGCTTTGTACAGCTACAATTGCGTTTTTACTTTGCGCTTTGGGTTACAGCACAGTGTCAGGTTGTGGGTCTTGGACAGAGACAAAGTTGTATGGCGTTTGTCATTCACGTTGTAAAGCGCTCAAGCATGTAATAGCGGCACTCACATGTGAAAGTGCAGCTATGCATTTGAGTAGTCACGACATTTGCATCGCATTGTACTGCTGCTGCAGTACAAGTGTGATCGTTGTTGCACACATGCACGTCCTAGGCATATCCTATACAATGGGTATTCACACGGTTGTTGCTGCAATGCAGGTTGGTTGCATTTGGAGTATGCGGAGTTTGCGAACCCAAGTAGAGCAGGTTTGCAGCCAGTGCAACGAGCCCGTAGTATTGGTTATGCAATTGTGCTTGCATGCCTCCAAGAGGTTGCAAGTTCCAGCTACACAATAGATAGCCAGGCGATAGCTCGGGTAAAACCTTTGTATTGTTGCCCAAAGGGCATAGCCCAACACCATAGCCGCATTTCAATTGCTACTATTATGTGAATGCATGTGCAATGTCATCAACACATGTAAACATGTTTTGTTGTTACAACGTAAGCTGTGTACAATATAGGATGCACAGATTGTGGCATGTATCACAATGTGAGGCAAGCATTGCACACCACACACAACAGCACACAACACTTGCATTCACCACCGGGTGCTCTTCCTACTTACCACCTACCTGACTTCACTACTAGCCCAAACCCGGTTAGACAAGCATGCATGCACGCGCATCACCTGCACCACGGCCGTTGGTTAGTGGCTCCATCATCCAGCAGGCAGCAGCAGCAGCGTCAGCTGACTCAACGGACTCCCCCCCCTCCGCCCACACCACCGCCGCCAGGGACGACAGCGCCGTCCCTGCTCAACGCGACTGCGTCGTTAGGGTTTGCGCCCATCGGCGCGCAGCATGCATATGCACAGCACGCCGCACTCCCTGTCGCAGTGCCGTTGCTGTGTGCGCCTACGTCGATGACACGGGCAATGTGTGTGCAAACACTTGGCACACACATTCACATCGTGATGCGATGTAATACAAAACGCAAAATATCACAAATGTAAAACAATATGCAACCTATGCAATCCCATATCAAGCAACTAGCGGTGCGGCTGATTGGGCCGGCCGGCCGGCATTAGGGCACAAGACACATCACACGCGCACCACGCGCGACGGCCAAGTGACAAACGGCACCCACGACTGCCGGGCTGCGCGGTATGCGCGGCCCGCCTGCCTGTCATTGCCTAGGCGGCAATAATTAGCTATCGGCCGTTCGATCTATCAAAACAATAGTCGACCGTTCAAAGCTCATCCCCATGTCATGCAACTGCTCAAAATGTATGCGAATGATATATATACTTTATATATGATGATCTTAATAGCTATATGCAATTATGACTACATATAGTGTTATGCATTGTAATGAATAATAATCCAAATGTGTATCATGTATCATAAGTGCCAACTATACATGATATATACGCACTTATATATGAGTAATCTTATATTATACATATATTATACTACATCATATATAGTTGACAAGTTATGCACATAAATTATAGCAATGCATAGCAATATACACATTATATGCATATAATACCATTATATTATAGAATGTTATGTATATAGGCAATGTGTATGCATGATATGTATAATACATGCAATCTTTTGGCTGTTGACCATGTTTGATGACGCAGTAACTATAGTGTGTAATCAATTAGCGTTAAAGGGTAGAGTGGATTAGTTAGAACAAGGGTGAGTAGTGGCGGCATGTCTTTGGGGTATGGGGCCTGCCCCGACCTCGTACCGCCAAAAACGCGGCCGTTTTAACCACTAACTGTGCCGCAATTGCACTAAATCCCTAGCAATTTGAGTCGCCGTTGGTAAGCAGTTGCCGCTGAGATATTTTTCAGCATCTTTTACGCATCTTTGCAATGATTGGCCATTTTGCTGCCTTTTTGAGCAACTGGCTGTTGTCACCGTTGCGATCCCATTTGGTCAATCTCATGCGTGACCAAATGGTGGCCTAACGATGCGATTTTTCGTTTAGTTGAATCTTAACGTTAAGGTAATTCAGGTTAGCATTATTTTGATGGTCGTAACCTCGGCATTATTTACTTAAAATTGCAGCACGTACCGTAGCGTGAACGTTACGTTGATTATTAAGTTTTGAAACACTTAACAGCGTTTGCTAATCACATGGCACCATGTTGCGGCATATCGCCGCATATGTAATCATATGGCACCATGTTGCACCATATCGCCGCATATGTAATCATATCGCAGAATTTTACTACACATCGGAGATATTGTGCATGTGGTTTTGCACCTTTGCACGCCCTCATTGCTGGACTGTGCCGAGATGGTTCTTTTGGATGGCGACAAATGCCAGGGCGGTTGATATGTTCCTGGTGTGTTGTTTCGTCATCCGCTATGACTTATGAGCAACATTGCGATTTGTCTCAGCATTGCGAATTGTGGGACGACTGCGATGATTTGCTTTCCTGTTGGCAAGATGCACAACGTAAGTTTGTCACGCGAATGCAATGTTGTTCTTTGTGCGGGCATGTACAGTTTTACTCTGCTGCTGCTACTTATCGTCCAATGTATCGACGATCAGTATCCACCGTCGCACCATATGATTTGGCTAATGTTTTTATGTCCGACTATACCAAGTGTGATAGTGATTTCTACCAATGCCATCGATGTAGTCACGGGTCGGAGCGTTCCAGTTACATTGTATTACACAGCGCAGTGTACATTCGCAAGTTGTTGGAGATACATCCAATGGTAGTGCAGATGTTGTCCCTTGTTAACACGTCCATGGCGCTTTGCGACTTATATAACTCATACAGTTTCACTTCGGGCCAAATTCAGCAGTTGAATATGATTAACGGTCCGTTTATCACTTGGGATGAGTTTACACATCAGAACCAACATGCCATCTTGTTGCTGGAGTTGTTGAGCGAGCTATTATCGTCCAACACTCTGGTTCAGAAATATCAGACCTTGGCAGAACAACCATTTGGTTCTGACGGCATCCCCACTGTTGGTTCATCTACTATTCGTAGCATTGTGTCTCGTGCACAGGATCGTAATCCTTTGAACATTGCTGGTGAATCAGCATACACATACGTTTTAACCACTTTGTTGCCATTTCCTTCGCGCAGCACAGTTGAAGTTACAGTGGACACCATGTTGCGCGTTTGACATATGTCGCTGCGTGAGCCTTGTGTTCCTCTTTTGATACACATGGATACAGGTGGTGTGTACAATATTCCTGGTTTAACTGTTGAGTCTGCTCTGTTTCCCATGTTGTTTCCGCACAATCGTGGGTTCTTTGATGGTAACGTGTACAGCAGACTGTCAGACTATGTCAAGTTCCGTCTTACACAATCGTTCTCAGTTTTCACATTGTACAAGCCTTATTTGCTGTTGATGTACCAAATCCGTCAATCACTTCTTACAGTCAGAAAGTGCCGCGAAGTTGCTGTGGACGCTGATATTGAAAAGTTCCTCAAACAACGACCTACTGCCACAATCAACGATGCCATCAAAAACGCTGTAAAATTTCGTGTCCCTGGTGACATCATTGGATCTCCGAGTTGGCATCGACAAAAGTTGAGTGAGCTGCTGTGTCTGGTTGAGCATTGGGGTATGCCTCATCTCTTTGTCACCATGACTGCAGATGAAGTGTCCAGTACCAAATTCCCTGAGATCATTGATTTGCAGAATGTTCTCCACAATGTCTCCACGCAACTTAGTTGGCGCGATGCCCCTGTGGAGTGCGCACGTTTGTTTCATCATCGGTTCAGCACCTTCTTTGAAGAATATATCATGCAAAAGGATATCCTTGGACGTGTGATGCACTATGTTATCAGGTATGAAACACAACACCGTGGATCTTTGCATGCACATGTTATGTTGTGGTTACATCCCGACGATGTTAAACGAGTTTGCAGTGAAATCACTGCGTTTATCCCCGGAGATTTTGACCATGCAAATCAGCAAATAATTGTACCAACTGATTCTAAACTGCGAGTCCTTTATGAATATGTTGTACGCAAGCAAATGCACAAGTGTTCTGATTTTGGCAGTGGCTGCAGAGCATTTGACAACAAGTGCGACATGGGCTTTCCGTATCCCGTACAACCAGATCGTCGACCTCAGTTCAACACAGAAACGCGCAGGTACGATTATTACAGACCACGCACTTGTGACCGCAATGTTGTTCCCACACATCCAGTGCTTTTATTGTTGTGGGGTGCTCATTGTAATGTGTTGCAAGTCACTGACAGTCATTGGAGCAAGTATTTAGTCAAGTACACAACTAAAATGGAACCTTGTGGCACTGTTGATGATGCATTAGACACCAATGCACTCGGTTTGCAAGGATTGACTGTTAACGAATTGCGCATATTGAACACAATGTACTTGTCCAAACCCATTGCTCCAGCTGAAGCTGCTTTGATATGTTTAGATATTCCCATCATGCAAATGTCGTCCAATGTAACATATGTTGACACGCGTTTGCCTAACAATCGTTCTCGCATAGTGAACAGTCGTGCACGGACAGTAATTGTGCATCCCATTCATCGTTATTGTGTCAGGCCTGACGAGGTAGAAAGAGTCACAATGTACAACTACTTTCGACAGTACATGCACCGAGATGGAGACACTGTGCCACATAACACTGTGCGTACTCTAAGAGACAGACTGAATGCATTCGTTTATGAGTTAGCTGTCCCGCGCATCATCAGATTCACGGATTACCATCCTGTACACAGCACTGAAGGGTTTTGTTTCAATTTGCTTCTTCAGCGGGTTACTTTTCGCTCTGAAGTTGATTTGATTTCTTTGAACAACCAATCACGCACTTACTATGAAGAATGTGTGTTGCGGGGTTTCATTAACAACACAAACCGCAGTTTGTTGACACATGTCACGCGCTATGCCGAACGTCATCTATACAATGATGTTAAGATTCACCATATGATGAATGCCATGATGCAGACCACTGATAATGCTATTAATGCCTTGTCTATGGCTGCAGCTGGTCCGACAGACAGTCAAACTGCACCAGAACCTACTACGCAGTATCCAACAGCTTCATCATCCAATCCTGCATCTCCAGCTTCAATTGTGACAACGGACTCAGATGTATCGGCGCCAATGTTTCAAGGTACATTGAATGTTGAGGAGTTTGCGTTTGCGAACAATCTCTCTTTGACCAGCCAGCAAGAATGCACCGCAAGTAGTATCATTGCAACACCGGTTGGTCTACATGTGATATCTGGTTGTCCAGGAACAGGCAAAACATTTTTGACCAAATTCATCACTCACAAGTTGCGCGTTGCTGGGATACCTGTTTTACTCAGTGCTACAACTGGCGCTGCGGCTTTGCGGCTCAGCTCATCAGCTTCAACTGTACATTCCAACTTCGCAATACCTGTTAACGGTCAGCAACTCCGGTTTGTAACTGCTATGGATGATGCTTACAGATTGTTACATCATTGTCGAGTATTTATTATCGACGAGTTTTCCATGATGACATCGCGGTTGTTTGACTTGGTGATGCTGCGCTTACAGCAAGTTCATGGACCAGAATTTCTACAAACAATCGGCGTTGTATTGGTTGGTGACCACAAGCAACTGCCAGCAGTTTGTGGACACAAAGTCCAAGACACATCGCAGGTTTGCCACAAATGCCATATTTCTGCATCACAGAGGTGGCCATTACGTAAGCAACATTTTTTATCTGTTTCAGTGCGTCATGCTTCAGACCCTCTGTTTGCTGAATTCTTGATTCAGATTCGTTCTGGCATACCCAGTTCAACAGAGATAGCAGATGCGTTAGGTGGCTGTCTGGTCACTTCGGAGTACTTACAACAGTTACCAAGTGATGCAACCATATTGTGTTCACATGTACAAGACACACTGGCTTTCAACAGCATGATTGTGAGACAACGTTTTGCAGCCGATACCATTGTGCCAATACAAATTACTTCTAATGCAGTGAACGTGCCCGAGCTACACGACTGGATTCACAAGCCCAAGTTCAACTTATTACCTTCAGTCGCCAAGGGAGCAAAGGTGTTGGTTTTAGAAAACGTTTCACTGCAAGATGGTGTAGCCAATGGGTCTTTGGGAACAGTGACGCAGTTTAGATACTACAAAGGTAATGTGAGCAGTATACAAGTTACATTTGACCATTTGGCAGACTCCATGTGGATGCGCCGAACAATACAGCAAACAACAACGTTTCAAGGCAAAACGTACTACAAAGCTGTGTTTCCTTTGCAGCTAGCGTATGCAATGACAGTGCACAAGTGTCAAGGTGCAACGCTGCAATCAACTACTGTTGTCCACATGCAGGAAGCTTTTGCTCCTGGATTGTGGTATGTGGCGTTGTCGCGCGTGACAAACAGGGCCTATTTACGGTTGACGCGTTTACCGCGCCCTGAAGAGATGACGCCCGTTCCTGGGGATTGACGTTGATAATTGGTAAGTCCAGTTAGTGTTGCGCAATGGTGTGACATATGTTGCATCATTTGGCGATATGATACGATGTTGCGCAACGTTGTTTGATATCGACGCATATCGCGAGTGTTTGAGCATGTTAGATCGATGTTGCACAACATTGCACTACATGCTGCCAAGTTGGACGATATTGCTTTAGGCTTCATGGTACGCTGTTGCGCAACGTTGTTTGATATCAACGGATATCGCATGATGTTTGTGCATGAATGAACGATGTTGCAAAACATTGCGTTATATGGTTCCATGTTTGACAATATGGAACCATATCGCGTAAGATGAACTGCATCTCATGACCACACTGTACGCATGTACGGTTTGATGACATGGCACATTCAGTTGATTGCCGTATCACCCGTCATCCAACCATGCTTTGTATGCAATCATCTCCTCCATCCCATCAACTCTTCTGACCAATCGCATGGCAGCATGGCTTAGCACGTGGTGTTCTGCCGACACAGACCCTTTTCCTTGCCACGCAGATATACATTGGCAATATATCTAGCGCTGCTGTAAATGTACACCAGTTGAAACATCAAGTCGCAGGGCGCTGTGCATACATGCCTGTCGCATCACCTGCCTCAGACACCTGCCCATCGTCGGAAACTGTCACCTCAGCCAGACACAGGTAACAACGAGGCTCAGTTGGCCTTTGTTTGATCTCGAACCTGTGAGTCATTAGTTGGCGAGCGTTACATTGACAATGCACTTGGTTGACAGCATGGACTTTAACGGAAAAGACCTGTTCGAGAGGCTCCACGCTCAAATTTCCAATGACGAACCTGGCTCTAAGCGTCCACGTACCAGTAGCTCTGGAGGTGATGCGCCTGGTCGTCCGCTGACAGCGAAACAACTGGTAGCATGTGACTCAGCAGGAATCACTCCCGACAAGCTCGAGGGGCTATTCACCAAGCCAGAGGCCGATAAGTTAATTCGCCCTGCCAAAGAAAGAGCTCAAGAGTTTCGCATAAACCACGGGGACTCTATTGCAACTGGTGAGAAGCGGAAAATGTACACTGACACACTGTGGTGCATGTGTTAACTGATGCAAGTATGTGTAGGAACATGCATCTACTACCTCAGGAAGCTCGGCATCGACATTGCTGATGACCTGAAGCGCCAAGTAGCTTACAAGCTGTGGGACACTCTGATGCGCAAGGACAACCCAGAGCTTCCTGATAATGCAGAGCCAATTTACGCTAATCAGGTATGTATCAATGTGACACTGGGTCATTGGCCAAATACCTGTACTTAACAGATGTTTCACAGGTGTTCGAGCTGGTTCACATTCGCAAAGTTTGCAACTGGGAGACAGCGCGTTTCATGTCGCAAGGAAAGGCAGAAAAAATCATTGAGCAAATCAACAAAGCAGACCCAAGGGAAGCTCCAGTAGCAAATGTTGCTGCCAATGAGGTGTGTGGTTATCCAAGTTGATGATGGGATTACTGTGCTTGCCAAGATTAGTCGCGATGCGTGAGAATGCTATGGTTGCGTAGCAGAGTTCAACAACAATGGGCACATCAAGCCAGAACCCATGCAGTCGCTCCATCTTTTGTTACACTTCTGTTTTTGCATTGGCTCCCTTTGTTCATATCCTGTACCCGTGGTCTGTTGCCTTGCTTCTACTTCGCTACGCATATATGTTCCATATTCAACATCAATCTCGGATGTGTACTGCAGCATTCATAGTACCATTGTTCTTTGCAGGTAAACGATGAGGTCCAGATGATCCTGCGATCCTTGGCAGCAAGAAACAGCATCAATGCCAACACCAACATTCGCGCCTCTGCACGTAACTCAAAAAACGTGCGCAACCCATAAACACAGGTGTGAAGTTTATCTACAAGTTGACGCATGTGGCAACACAGAAAGTATATATCGGTCAAAGTAACCACCCAGGTCGACGTTATAAGGAACATCGTAGACACCCGCCTAAGAAAATGTTGCCTGACTTAGATAGCAGTAAACCTTTTGAAGAGCAAGTGCAGTTGGAAGTATTAGATAAAGGACATTGCAAGGCGCGAATAGATTGGTTAGAAGCTATGTATATCGCCCAATACGACTCTCGAGGGTGCAAAGGTTACAATATGGATGAAGGCAACCCAGCGAGGTTCAAAGCATTTTGGGCGCGCCTACGTAGTGGTAGCGGTTTTGGCAATAAGAAAAAGAAAAAAGAGTGAAACTGGCTGCTGTTTGAGTAGGTCACCATGTGTGTTGGACAGTTTGTGTGACACCATGCTTTGGTGTCGATATAATCAATGGGTGCATATTGGTGGTGAGCTTCATAAATGTACGTATGCTACGTATGCAAGAACTCGTCATGCGACACTGCCCCATGCCATTCCATATCATAACATATGGTGACCCAGCGATTGATATGCCAACATATGATATCATATAGCAAGATATGGCAAAATGTCGCGCGACGTCAATGGACATTGTGAGTTCCCTGTGCGTCATGTTAACACACAAGCAAAATGGGTTCCATGATACAGGTCTACTCAGGGGGGGGGTGGCTGCGAAGGCCCAGCGCCAGCAGCACCGGTATTGTGTGTGTCAACATCCTCATCATCGTCACTGCTGCTGAGTTCATATACAGGGAAATCGGGGAGCTCTACACCACGTGGTGGGCGCTGCATAAAAATAAGTTGAAAGCGGCGGCAGAAAGGACACTCAACTTGAGGGTGAGATCCTGTGCGCAGCTTCTTCAAGCACTGACGGCACAGTGTAGCTCCGCAACATGGCATTGGTAACAACACTTCCACTGGCTTCTGCTCGCAACAGATCCCGCATGTGTTGTCTTCACTGTCTACCACGCGCTTGCCCTTGTAGTCCTGGCGCACATGTTGCTGCATTTCTTCGGTTGTTGCTGCTTCACGCAGCAACGGGGCAACTGTGCAGAGGTAGGTACAAAGCTTCTCCCAGAGTGTTTGGTATAGTTGCAGTTGCAGCTGCCTTTTAACATCTCTGCGATTGAGGAGCGATACCTGGCACACCAACCAATGAACACCAAGGTGTTGCATTTGTTGATAATTGTCATAATTGTAATTGTTCAGTACCTGTCCGTCAAGGTCGATCTCTTTCAACATGTATTTTGCCAAGCTGTCCAACTCCTTTCTGGTGACTTCCAGTTCCTGCTGGAAGCTCTCGAACTGCACGCCATTGGGTTCAACACGCTCACGAAATCGCCAGTTTGCCGTTTGAAGACGCAGGACGCTTGTCAACTCTGAGATCTACAACAGAAAGTCAGTTGCTGGAAAATCTAACAGTGTAGCAACACACACCTTTTTTTGTGTGCAGCAATTGTCTGGTTGGATTCTCCAATCTGGCATTGCAGGCGCGCCAATCTTGCATCATTACGCTCATTGTGTTGCTGCAACTGTGTGGCCCTGCGCTGAACTTCTGTCAGCTGCTTGCGTAAACCCACGATGCTTGCTGCGTCTGCGTTTTTGACACTTTCTGTCATTTTAACGTGCTCAGCACGCTCTTCGTGTAATGCACGCTCCAGGTCAGCAGAGCGTTGTTCTGCAGCAGCATGGCCTGCACGCAGACCATTGATTTCACTGATCATTTTCAACAGCTTTGCAGCGATCTGGGGATCAGGCTGTGTCTGGTTGCGGCGTAGCTGCTCTGCTTGCTTCAGGTTACGCTCGCGAAGGACTGTGTTCTCGTCAACTAGTTTGAAATCTGCCAACAATGCCATCAGTGGTGTGTGTCAAAACAATGCCACAATTTCCCTTACTTTCGTTTTGTAGACGAGCGTTGTTTTGTACTTCACGAGTCAGGTGGCCACTGAAGGTGTCGATAGCAGCACGCATAAGCTCAGGTGTAAATTGGTGAGTTGGCAACCGCGGCATTGCTTCCCCTGCGTTCATATAATTCACCGATCAGGTGGGAACCTCTGCAACGATGACATTGATCACCTGTTTCAGCGTCAGTGACATAAGACGTGGTGGGAGTATCAGGCGCCATAGACAAATTCCTACGGCGCTTAGACGGAGTCACACGAAGACCTGTTGGGATACATGCATTCAATGAAACCGTTAATGTCACCACGAAGCAGTCACATACCTGTGGGCACCGTCAAGGCACTGGCATTGGAGTCTTCAATAAGATTAGGATCGTATAAGATTTCGACAGGGTGCAGAACATCATGCAGCGACGGTGGCAGGGGGGTTGGTTGCTGCAAAGGCCACGTTCCAGCAACTGGCATAAAGGCACCCACAGTAGGATTGAAGTTGTGTCGTGCCACTGCAGCCCGACCCTAAGTGGCAACAAGTACATAGATGATTACAATCCCACATAAGTCCATCCCATGTGCCATTATGCAAACAGCAACATGCACTCAAAGTAAATTGACAGTGACATTGCGCATTGTTGAACTCTCAAGCTGTGGAACAGTTTACTATTCAAACATGCACAATGCATGCTACCATGCAGGACTCACCAGATCCAACCAGTACTTCAGCAAGTCGTCTTGCTGTTGGCGTGTTAATGCATTGAAGGCGTCCTTGTGAACACCGCTAGTAAGGTGAGACCTGAAATTTTGCACTCCCACTCTGGCGATCCAGCCTTTGTGTAGGCCCGTGAGGTTGCAGCCATAGATGCAACGGACGAAGTAATTTTCGAAGGTGGCAACACGCCGAGAACCCGCCATGGACCTGAGAAAGAAGACGACGCAATGCACAAACGAACAACGCGGCCGCTAAGCTCGACAATCTTGGCGTCACTGCTGTCCAAGAGCTTGCATGCAACTTGGTTTCCGGGCCGTGGTAGTCATCGATCATATCGCCCGGGCGCGTATGATATCCCATCATACGCAGGACACATTACGCACGAACCACAGTTTGACTGAATCTCTGTTAACATGTTGCACAGGGAACTCACGATGTCCAGCGACGCCGCGCCATATTACGTCATATGACATCATGTGCCGGCATATGTCCGCTGTGACAACACATGTTATGATATGGAACGATATGGTGCGATATCGCATGGCATGTCGTAAGTGTTTGATTGGCAGAGTTCAGTTAAAATGTGACGGATAACCTCAGTTAATATGACGGAACCGAAAAAAAAAAAAAAATCATGTTTGATTGACCTGAACTGAAGCGCATTCCACGCAGGATACCATATGTGTGATATCCAACATATGCTGTAGAGCATATCGCGACATATGATGCCGTATGCTAGCACATCATACGATATGTGATCAAGTGACGCCATATGCTGCAAAGCCGCGCGTCGCCTATCATTCGGCGAGATTTGTTGTGACTGGGCCGACCAGCATAGTGTACCCAGACACATCACCGCGCACCACGCACGACGGCCCAGTTACATACGGCACCCGCGACTGCCGAGCTGCGCGGCCTGCCTGCCTCTCATTGGTTAGGCGTCAATAGGTATCGGCCGTTCGATCTGTCGCCCAATCAGCCGCACCGCTAGTTTATACATAATATATTGATAGTTTCACATGGCTTATATGATCTGAACATGTCCCACATGTATTAAGATAATACATTAAGTACTAACGTTTCTGCCACGTTACGTGCGGAGATATCAAATGGTGCGGCTGTTTTCGGGCCATCGGGCCATCACACGGCACCCGCGACTGCCGGGCTGTGCGGCAGTATGTGCGGCCCGGCTTCTCATTGGCTAGGCGGCGAGTACATGCGTTACACCGTTAGATCTGTCTACGATCCTGGCCGTCCAAAGCATCTGCAATTGGTTAAACGCATGCCAGAAATTGTAAATTTTAGCACAACACTGCATACGTGGCCGCTTATGGCTGCATATTGATCATTTTTATGTGTATTGATAAGCATGGAGATACAATGATACATGTTGATACGCTGATGTGTTGCAAAATGAAGCACATCTGTTGCAATATGGTGCAATATGGTGCAATATGGCTAGCAACCTGCAGTTAAGCTTTCAAAAACATAATAATCAAGCGTATTAAACTGCTTTATAGCATACAAATGCTCTTAATGTTTAAGAGCATATTACGCTATTTATCGTCAAGAGCATAACCTCGCCAGGAGCAAACTATCTTTAAAAATAAACAGTATGCTATAAAAAGGGGTAGATTGTACAATAAATGCTTTTATGTAATTAGGTACAACTATGTACCTTAACTGTACAGTCTACCTGCGCTATACAAATCACGTGTATTTTTCAGCTTTCATTCCATCAACGGGGTTATTCTCTTGGCTTTTACAATAATATATACTATTTTATTCTTTACATAATATATATTTTACTAACAGGGGCATTGCGAAATAACCGTAAGCCACGTTATTATATTGTAACGTGGCATAAATTAAATCAACAATAGTCAACAATAAATTGATTACTAGTAGTATGTACGTAACTATATATATATATGAGTCTATATATATGTTTATGCTTATAATATTAAAATAAACATGCTATTAACGAGGTATTCCCCCGTAACAAGACTGAGCTCACTAAAAGATTAACCCTCCGTTGTAGTCTTATTGCGTACAAAACTATTCCAGTTAGCGATGACATTTGCCTGTAAAACCATTGGTCTTTTGCAAATCTATGATCTCAACGGGGTTATTCTCATACCGAAGTCTTTTAACGGTGGTAGACTATATACTCTACCCTTTGTAAGAGCATACTATTATCCTCAAAAGTCGTATGCTCTTGGCAGGGTTATGCTCTTGAACGTTAAGAGCATATATATGCTATAAGCGCAGATTCATTACGCCCATCACGCCTATTGGTCGGGCCGGCCGGCCTATCGGCATTTACCCTACATCACACATCCCGCGCTAGGGCCATCACACGGCACCCGCGACTGCAGGGCTGCGCGGCAGTATGTGCGGCCCGCCTGCTTCTCATTGGCTAGGCGGCGAGAACAAGCGGTACACCGTTAGATCTGCTCAAACACGATCCTGGCCGTCCAAAATACATCCAATTGTTTAAGCGCATGCCAATAAATGTAAATTAAGCACAGTACTGCATACATGGCCGCTTATGGCTGCATGTTGATCATTTTGGTGTTTTACATTAATAATATTGATAAGTATGGTACAATATGGTGCAATATGGTGCAACATGGTGCGATATGATTAGCAAATGCTGTTAAGTGCTTCAAAACTTAATAATCAACGTAACGTTCACGCCACGGTACGTGCTGCAATACGCAGTTAATAATACCGAGGTTACAATTATCAAAATAATGCTAACCTGAAACACCTTAACGTTAAGATTCAACTAAACGAAAAATCGCATCGTTAGGCCACCATTTGGTCACGCATGAGATTGACCAAATGGGATCGCAACGGTGACAACAGCCAGTTGCTCAAAAAGGCAGCAAAATGGCCAATCATTGCAAAGATGCGTAAAAGATGCTGAAAAATATCTCAGCGGCAACCGCTTACCAACGGCGACCCAAATTGCTAGGGATTTAGTGTAATTGCGGCACAGTTAGTGGTTAAAACGGCCGCGTTTCTGACGGTACGAGGTCGGGGCAGGCCCCATACCCCAAAGACATGCCGCCACTACTCACCCTTGTTCTAACTAATCCACTCTACCCTTTAACGCTAATTGATTACACACTATAGTTACTGCGTCATCAAACATGGTCAACAGCCGAATAATTACGAATACTATTAGTGTGTAAAAAGTATTTTTGTTATGATTATCATGCATGGCATGGCATGAAGACCATAACTTGGTATGCATAACTTGCAACCCATTACTGTAATCCCAACGACACAATTTATCAACTTTGCGTATTAATTGGCAATGAATTACTTGCAATGTCGCCATTATGCTTGATACATTGAATCATCACCCGTATTGCAATTGATTTACCAAGCATCAAGGGGTTGACATTGCAAGGGGCCTACTAGCACAAACTACCCCACGATGCATTGGCCATAAACCATTTGTTTGATGGCCGTTACCCATATTGTAATTGCAGGACGCCGACGGTCGGCGCAGCCGAGTTGACAGTCGGCGCAGTCAGCTGCTAACATACTTACGACACGTGTCACCTCCACCGCGTACGAGTAGCGTCATCAGCGGCGGCGGCGGTGCGGAGGAGACCGTTGCTCAAGTTTAGCGGGACGGCCAGGTTTGGAGCTTGTTCACTGCAGTGACAAGGCGTCTGTCTTGCTTCCTGCTGAAAGCGTGTCCCTTTGTACTCCTGCGTGATTGTTGCCTGCGCTGCACAGCCAGCCAGCTGGACGTGTGAGTTGTTTAACTGGTGGTCGCGCTTTACTTTCGGCGAGCAGGTAAGCTACTTGTGGCTGTTTGAGCGTTCCAGCATGAGCCCCAGGAAGCCTACAGCCGGCCTGAAAGGCAGCCTGCAACTGCTTTGTTAGCTGCTATGTCACGTGCTTGCAAGGCAGTATGTGCGGTTGCCAACATACGTTCAGTAAACTGTGCTTGCTTACCTTGCAGTGTGAAACGAGGTTTGAGAGTGTTGAAGGTGTGTGTTTAGTGCCTGCGCCGGGCTGTCTGTGCCAGCTGAGGCTTAGGCTTCCGGCATGGCGCCGTCGGAGAGTTCGAACAAAGCGGCGCTCGTCATAGGCGTCGGCGTCGCCACTGTGGCGCTGGGCGGCTTGGGTGCGGCAGTGGGCGCCGCCCTCATCCTTGCCAGCGTAAGTTGGCAAGCATACGTCTGCAGCTTAGGTCTTTTCTGTGTGATCAGAGACCACTGCACATGTCTTTAACTTAACTTGTAGCTCTGTGCGCCCAGCGTGCTTGCTGCTCTCAAAGGCTGGTTTTGGTTGGTTGTACTCAAGTGCACACGGTTCAAGTGTGTTTTCATGGTTACCGTTCCAATACAACTTCCTTGCAACGTCTCGAGCTCGTGGATGCAGTTATTTTGTCAGAATAAATCATTTACATTACAACATCTGCATCATACATGATGTGTTGTGCATCTAAAGGTCACATCAAGAAAGGTGTGCAGAGTGTCTGCATAAAAGCAGACGTAGTCACTCAAGCATGCAGACATTGGGACTAACGGCCAATTCTGACAAACGTGCAGAACAAGGGCAACTGGCCCAAGCTGACGCTGCCCTGGGAGAACACAACGCCTCCTCCCTTGTCTGTAGCAGAGTGGCGGGAGGTGTTTGACACTCCAGGCGGCAGCGCAGACCCTAAGGCGAGTGTTGATTGGCCCATTTTACATGCAAGATTGCTTCAGATTTGCTCTGAACTTCATCAGCTCACATATTAGGTTCAAACTGCGAATACTTATACGTTGTGAGTACTTACTATTGATGTGCGCAGCGTTTTGAGGCTGCGCTTGAGCGCGTGCGCCAGGGCGGCGTGGAGCCGAGCTTACGCGACTCCGTGTGGCCGTTTTTGCTAGGAGTGGACAGCCCCACGCAGTCCGCAGAGGATCGCAAGGCCAGCAGGCAAGTCAGGCGTGTGCAGTACGAGTCATTGCGAGAGCGGTGCGCGGAGCTGTCGTTTGCTGCCAACAATCGCGACACTGCTGTCGGTTCGCCAGTTGCAACTCCCGCGACAGACGCAACAGGTATCAGTGCTATCAAAGCTGGACACAGCAAGTCAGCTACATTACACACACTGGCTTGGTGGTTGTATCATAGTTAGATGCTTGAACTTGGAGTAAGAGCGTAGGTTTGATATGTGCGCACCGAGCTTACTTCCAGCTGATGTGTTGTGAGCAGGAGCAGTCAGCCTCAAGCATAAGCCTCTTGCATCGGGCCGCGACGAGGTCAGCGCTTTTGGAGAAGCGCAGCGGATAATCTGGCTGGATGCGGTGCGTACGGATCCACAAGCCCCTGCAGAAGTGTCCTGGGAGCTTGTTGATGACGATGGTTTGGAAGAGAGCGCTGCCACGAGCATCGCCCTGGCATCCGGCAAGCTTGCTGGCACGGATTGGATGAACAATCGGCAACGTCAACGCGCTGCGCATCTGGCGTCCATACTGGAAGCTTATGCTGCTCACGACACTGAAATAGGTGCGACACTTTCAGCATCAGCCATCAGTCAGCAACAGCAGTGTCAAAGTTTCGTGTTGGGTGGATGCTCCAGTGTTGCAGTTTAGCTGAACAGTATGATTGTGGTTGTAATGTTTTGCAGGTTACTGTCAAGGAATGAGTGACTTGCTTTCGCCCTTCCTGACGGTGTTCAAGGATGCAGCTGAAGCCTTTTGGTGTTTTGAGCACTTCATGCAGCAAGGCGTGCGCAACAACTTCAGAATAGACCAAGAGGGTATTCACACTCAGGTGAGTCACAGCATTGTGTCTTGTCACAAGTCGAACACGCGCAGCCAGAGGCCTCATGCTGTAGCAGCGCCGATCTTTGATGTCAAGACGCTAACGTGTAGTGTTAAGATGTGGCTTTATGTTTCCAGCTTGCTATTCTAGGAAGGATTCTGGCCTTTGCTGACCCGCCACTTTGGAAGCACTTTGAAACTGTTGGCGCAAGCAACTGCCTGTTTGCGTACCGTATGGTGGTTGTGCTCCTCAGAAGAGAGATGCCGTTCGAGCAGACACTCCTGCTGTACGAGATCATGTGGGCTGAGGCTCGCACTGTCGACATCAACGACGGCAAGGTCATACGCAATGCTACGGAACGGACACCTTTCACATTACCCCGTATAGAAAACA
The DNA here is from genome assembly GCA_009103225.1 of Chlorokybus atmophyticus. NCBI lineage: Eukaryota > Viridiplantae > Streptophyta > Chlorokybophyceae > Chlorokybales > Chlorokybaceae > Chlorokybus > Chlorokybus atmophyticus. The sequence continues at coordinate 565,856 of RHPI01001116.1, read as the reverse complement.
AGGTGGGTTTATGCAATACCAACGCCCATGCTTAGGTTGTTGGATGTTGGTCGGGTTTTGTGTTGGCTTCGTGGAAGGCAATGTTTGGTGTTGAACCTTCAGAGTGTGCTTTGCAGGTGACGGCCACGCGTGATTTCCACTTGTACTTCATCGCGGCTATTCTGCTATCGCATAAGCGAGTGTTCCTCACAAAGTGCGTTGAGTTGGACGACGTGTTGCGCGAGTGCAATGCGCTTGCCGGCAAATTTGAATTTTTCCCGGTGCTGAGACATGCACGGCATCTTGTAGCCACTCTCGACGGCACGGTGTAACTTACAGCTCCACTGCGGCTTGCCACTGGCAAGCGTTTGTTGCACGTACAACAATATTTTGTATGAAGTTGTAGCTACATGCGAGTGCACAAGGTTAGTGGAAGGAGGCAGACATCAGTTCACAGAGTGTGTGCTGTATTTCATTCAGAAAGCAATTTATATTGTTATAAGGCCAACTGCTGTTGCAGTGGGTTTGCATAAACAAGGGCATGCTGCCCAGCAAAGCAATTGATTGTTTATGAGCATGTGCCGCTGCATTTGCATGCGGGGTTTCCACATTGACCATGCACGTAAATGCTTCACATTCGCTCTATGCTGGTATTAGCTGAGTGGTATGCTTGTGTACACAATTCTCCAAAACTAATCTAGACATGCAACGAATGACTTGCACACATTGATCATGTTCAACAGTAGCATGCATGGCAACTCAACACATGCGCTGCCCGATGGGGAGGGGGCGGACGGCGGCGCATGACGCGTTGCGCGATGAAGTGTTTATGATCCTGCGTGACGAGGGGCATGTAGTGAGCAGGGAGCTCCCCCTGCTCACTACATACCCCTCGACCGGTTTCAGGCCGATCGGGCAGGGAGAGACACACGGCCGTCGGATCAACCTGGTGGCTTCCAAGACCGGCCGTGATCACCCTTGGTTGTTTGACGTGACCATCACCGCCCCGGGCGCTAGACCAGGAGCGGCGGCGAAGGAGGCGGAACAGGCAAAGCGGCGCAAGTACGCCGACCACCCACCCGCCGACGAGTTCGTACCCTTGGCAGCGGAGACGCTGGGTGGGGCGTTCCACGCCCTCATTGCCAGGTGCGCCCGACAGGCGGTCTACACGCGTGGCCTCACCCTGGGGCGTCTGAGCGGGTTCGTGGCGCTGTATCGCCAACGCATGGCGTGCGCCCTGCAGCGGGCGCAAGGGATGGGGCTGCTGGAGCGGGGTGCGGCCGCCGTGGTGGCTGCACCGGCCTGGGCGCCGCTGCAAACGGTGCCACCAGCGGCGGAGGAGAATGCGGTGCTTGCTGGCGCCACGGGCCCCGTGTAGGCGTTGAGTTGCGTCCTGTATTTTGGTTACTTGCTGTGTGTGTTAGGCATGGACAGAACCCGGACCTTCTTGTGTATTGCGTGTAATCGATATGAGTTGAGTATAAAACCAACATCACATACCTCAAGCCGACCACAGCAACCATCGGGCAACTCTACGGCCTAACTACGGCCTAACAAACAAACTACCCCACCCTGTTTGATGCATGCATGCAATTGCCGACTTGATCACCTGTAGCACGGCTGTTGTTGGCGGCCCATCCTTGCACCAAGGTCCACAACTGCAGACTCCACGAACTCCCCCTCCTCCTTAGCCCACATCCCCGCCGCCACCTCCGCCCGGCTCCTGCCGCGTCGACAACAGCTGTTCTTGGGGTCTTGGGGGTTTGTGTCAATACACGCACGCATGCAGGCAGGCAGGCACGGCAGGCACGGCCACTCCCTCTGCGTCGCGGCTCCATCTGCACTCGATGCGGACAACACGGGCATACTCCACTGCACCCCATGTACTTTGCAATTGCACTTTTGCCACTGCACTGCATGGCTAACAAAGTGGGGCCTACCATCAACTGCTTGATGCTTTTTGCCATTTTGATTGGCGTGCGCGCGCTGAGCCTTGAAACCGTGCCGGTACGGGCCCTGGTGGGTGCAACTTTCGTACACGGGACGCGGACAGGTTCAGGCCGCGGTTTAACGCTGGGAGGAATGTCACGCGGTACTTCATGAACATCATAAACCCTCGACGCCTCCCCTCGTCGTAGCGTTTTTGCTACAATGACTTAGATGGTTGCAACAGAGCAAGAGACACGGTATAGTAGGTACATGCATAGTTGCATAGGGTATGAGACAAATGCAAGCTGTGTGCACACACACAGTTATATGGCTACCTACGCGCGTAAAATCTGAGTATGCGTGCTGTTGAGACCTTGAGCTCTGAAAGCACAACAGTCTATTATGCCCGTTATATTGCATTCTTCTACATGCTAGGTTGCTGTAGCTGCAAGTATATAATGTGCGGTGCATATACGCCGGACATGCAATCATCATTACAATCAAGTAGCAAATAATTCACCTCCCCCCCCAAACTGCATACGCAACCACCGAGCTCCAGCATGCATCTGCATGTGCTCATATACTATGCACAACAATATTCTTGCACTTGTAATAATAAGCTTCAATTACATGCTGCGCACATGTGCGCCACATCCAGCCTGCAACCTGCACCACCAATAGTAGTAGCAATGACCTTCTCTGCTCTTGGACAATGGTATATATATGTATATGAATACAAAAGATGCAAGAGGGAATAGGTGTGTACCAGAGATAGTATGGTATATTATTGTACCGCGATATGCTACTCTCTTTGACCCCTCTCTAGTTAAAGCCGTGCAGTTTCTGGTAATCGCAGGTTGAATTGCAATTTTGTAGCTAGCTGACAAGCCAGTGACGCAATTTGCTACACCATTAACATACTCATTAGGTGGTTCTTATGCCAGCACAGCAGGCTGCACCTCAGCCTCCGCACGAGCAGGGGCGTTGTGAACTATTGAACTACAGCACAAGCAAGCAGAGGCCTCATGCGGCATGTGGGCAAAAGTAAATAGGGGCAAGCCAACATGCAGGTTCAGTGCAACTTGCTGAGCCGCTTGCAGGTAAGATTGAATCAAGCTTCGGCAGAAGTGGCCACCATGGTCTTGACGTGAGCTTCAGTCAAGATCACTACCGCCAAGCCAAACCGCAGATTTTAACAGTATGCCACCTGATATGGAGACTCACATAACACGCTGTCACGTAGACCGTGACTCGACCCACACTACCACCACCAACAGAGAGCCAGACGTGTTACGCATGCGCATCAACCGCAGTCGCCCACCGTCGTTATATGGTGTCGCAGTATTACAGTGAATGTAACGCTGCCTTGCACACATGCTCGCAACAGTAGTGAGTATGCAGCAACCACTCTGTGCAGTGCAGCTTACCTGACAGGCAGATTAGCTGTTAATACATAAGAGAAGTCTTCGGTTGTGCAGCAGATGGCTCTTGTAGACGTCCAGCAAAGCCAGTTTAACATTGACATTGCAACAGGTTGTCAATGCAAAAGCACGTCATGTACATGCCATGCTATGCCCAACAGTTGTACCTGGCGGCATGAAGAGAGATGCTGGACGCTTCATGTACTTTGCACTACCCAAAGGTAGCTAGATTAAGTGTCATATGTGTGGGCACAGTTGGTAAAATGTGAACTAAAGTGGGCCTATTATGAGACGCGGGTGTGGAGGCGCAGCAGCATTGCCAACACTGCAGGCAGCAAATGACCGTGCAGTTTGAGCAGGATGCTCGTACACGCACTCACTTAACCCCCTTTGACAACATTCTGCTTACTGCTGGGTTTTGCCAAGAGTAGCAATGACTACTGGAGTACATGAAAAAGCACAATAGTTTTCAGCGCTTACCTTGCTGTTCTTCCCTATGATTGGAATGATGCCTGAACTAGCGGTAGACTGGCTTGGTCACCGATTGCCGTCACTTGGCAGGCATGCAGTGCGTGACGATGACAAGCAGTTACACCATGTTGACATGGCAATTGCACTCAAAGGCGACGTGAAGCGCCTCCAACTTGTGCACTTCCAGGCACAAGTCATCAGAATGGATAAGAATGCATTTTAAGGCCACGCTCGCGCACATATAGAGAGAGAGAGAGAGAGAGAGAGAGAGAGAGAGAGAGAGAGAGAGAGAGAGAGAGAGAGAGAGAGAGAGAGAGAGAGAGAGAGA
>RHPI01001116.1:537930-553227 GCA_009103225.1 Chlorokybus atmophyticus | reverse complement strand
CTCCCTCTCTCTCTCTCTCTCTCTCTCTCTCTCTCCCCCTGCTGAGATTGTGTACATAAGACGTCTTGTGTTGTTGAGCAATGAGTGCCATTGGATTGCTATACCTAAACACAAAGTATACATGCATACCCTCACATTCAAGCTCGTGTGCACACACACAAGCTATTCACAATCTCCATTGGATCTTTACACACGGTACGTAAGAGAGGCCCCCTTCTTGTAGTGCAGGCACCACCACACTGTGTCCACCCACAAACGAGTGTTGTGTACTCACTTGTTACCATCATAATCTTTACCACTACCTAATGCTGTGACGCACAATTTGCAAAACTCTGTGCACTACTGGTAACATAGTTTCGGTAACTTGCATGGTGATGAATAATGACATCTCTATACTCATGCTGGGCAGAAGCTGTGGTATAATTTAGGCATAGCACACACAAGTGCTCCCACGTAGGCAACGTCACTGTACTTGAAGTTGGTTGCATTCCGAACATACCAACAATTGTAAGAATGGCGTCGCAACGATAGCGCTACCCAAATTAGAACTGATACTTTGCAAGCAATCACTACTGGTCAAAGTATGTGGCCCAGCCAGGCTTGATCAGCCTCTCCCCCTTATCCAGCTTGCCGATGGCCTTCATATCCTCCTCTGTGAGCTCAAAGCTGAAGATGTCTGCGTTCTCCACTATGCGATTGGGCGTAACAGACTTCGGGATGACCACTACTCCCCGCTGTACGTTCCATCTCAGAGCAACCTGTTGGACACAAGCGCATGTGTTTTGGCACACAACAACATCAAGTCATACTATCCTACATAGGATAAGCACCCGCAGTCACACAAACATGGACAACATGCACTCGTTGGGCTGCGTGTTCCCAACATGCATGACTCTGGGGTCATTCGTTGAGACACTGGCATGTGCAAGTATATTATTCAGCATATTGGTCATGTGTGCACGTGGTGTGCGAGTGGCATGCAACGAGGGCGTAAGAGGGCAACAATCTTTCAACTAGATGTTACACTGGAGTAACGGACGCATTATTCGTGCATATTGAAGTGCACTACCTGTGCGGGTGTCCGGTTGAGTCTCTTAGCGATGTCAACAATGGTGGGGTCCTCGAGCATTCCAGATCTGCCGGACCCGATGGGCGAGTAGGCCGTCATGTGGATGCCCTTGTCCTTGCAGTACTGGAGGAGCTGGGGCTGAGCAAAGTACGGGTGCAGCTCAACTGCGTGGGTATTCAAACGGTATAGACAGTGTCATGAGAGACGAAGTGAAAAAAATTCTGTGCACGCGTGCGTGTGCATGCGCACTGACATGTGCAGTAGGGCATGCATCTATGCCTGTGCATGCATCTGCGTGTTTGTGCATGCGCATGCGCGCTCTTGCAGACACATACATATGTACACATGCCTCTGCGTGCATGTGCGCATGTGCAGTGCGCATGTGTTTATGTATGTATATGCATGCATGCATGCATGCATGCATGCATGCGTGGCATGTATGATGTTTTAATGGTGTGTCAAAGATGATTGCTCCTTGCCTTGGTTCATCACTGGTGGTATTCGCGCCTCCTTCAGCAGCTCATCCAGCTGCTTGGCCGTGCAGTTGGACACCCCAATTGCCTTCGCCAGACCCTTGTCCTGCGTGCACCACCATCAGCACCACCAACATCACTCACCACCATCATCAACAACACCTTGAAAGTCGACCAATGACAAGACCAATGATGAAGTCAACATGCTGTCCAACTAGCCCTCTAACCTGCAGCGTCTCCATCTGCTTCCACGTGTCGGTCAGCTTCCAGCTAGGGTCGGGCTTCCCAGACGCGTTGAACGCAATTGGCCTGCAAGAAACAGTATCACAACACTGCTGTACACACACAAACCACGTCCAAAAGCAAGTTAGCCGTTTGCAGTAGCTTCAACTGTATCTTGATGCTTGTCTAAAAGCAACTCGTACATGCATGTGTAGACATGCATGTGAGAGTGGATGAAGCTGCACTCAACATGTCTGTGTGTGAAGCTGTCAACACTGCTGTTTCAAAACAGAGGCGTAGTGACAGTTCCTGAGCTAACAAAACATGCATAAATGCGCATGTGCATGCATGCACATCAGGTTGAAGGGCAAAGCATACCAGTGGACGAGGTAGAGGTCAAGGTAGTCGAGCTTCAGATCGCTAAGTGTATGCTTTGCTGCGCTCATCACATCTCGATGATCCGTGTTCCACAGCTTCGACGTGACAAACACAGAGTCTCTACCCTGAGCCTTGATCCGCTCAGCAAGTGCAGCCCCCACCTCGTCCTGGTTGCTGTAGGCGGCTGCGCAGTCGATGTGCCTGTACCCAGCGTCGAACGCCGCCCGCACGGCCTTACCCACCTGGCCAGGCTCGCTCTGCCAGGTGCCCAGCCCAAGCATGGGTATCGCAACCGCACCAGCGCCGCTACCCAGCCTGATAACTGGCGCCATAGTCGTTGCAGCCATCGAGCCCGCCATCTTCACCACCACCACCAACAACAACAACAACACCTCCTGCTACCACTACAATAGTGAGGACAACAACCAAGACTACTTGTGTGCCTGTGTGCCGACGATTGCAAGGTAAACAGTGACGCACGCCACTGAGCAGTGTAGATTACTACAGCATGTGGCAATTAGTGCACAGTGCTCAACAAGTGCAAAGCTGTTGTCGGGTTTTTGCGCCAACCAACGTGCAACGTCACGTTGCCAACGTGTACTTGAGCCGGGATCTGTTTGAGTTGTCCGAGTTGGCGGATGAGGGAGCCGACGATGTCAGAGCACAGAGGCAGACTTAGGTTGTTTGGCGCCCGAGTCATCAGCGAGCGGGAGATCCGACCCGGGTCCGGGATTAGAACCTGGATCTTGCGACCCACATCAGGTGAAAATCAACAACTGGCTTTGTGTTTTTTGGACGGAATCACATCATGTTGCAGAGACACATAGACAACATGCGTGATTGTGCAAGCACGCAGGCACTCCGTGCTCAGCCATAGCGGACTTTGTGGTATGAAAACAAAATGAAGTGAGCTACTTTCCTTGAAAACCATTTATGCGAGCTATGTGAAATGATGGTATTATTGTTCTTGTTGCGTATAGTGTTATCTAGATCTTGATATTATATATGAGGGAGGCTTCATAATGAGCAAGATGTGTGGGGGACATGCGGGACGAAATAGTATCAACCATTGCTTTATTATCTGATGCAAGCACCCGCTAATACAAGTCACAAGCGAGACTTGTATTAACGGCTTGGCAAACAGATAGGGTGTAGGAATGTGTGTCGTATGTTCCTCTTGTATATGATCTGATATGATTCACATGACATGCATGTACAAAAGGGGTATGCCACAAAGTATAAAAAGATGCAAGCGACATCACGCGCATGCAAAGCATGCCGCATGCAAAACACATTCGCTATCGGGTATAAACTCAGCCATTGCATGCATTGAATGTTTACATATAACACCACCGGGCTATATTCTATCCTACCAACTTAATAAGCATGACACTAACTACCACCACCCCGTTTGACATCATGAAGTGCATGCATGGAATGCACAGTCTTTGCGTGCACGCATGTTTACTTGGACTAGGACATAGTTTTATGCATATTATCACACGGACAGCACCGCATCCTCAACCTAATGTCAGCCAGTTGTAAGTACGGGGTAATTGTCAATCCGTATGCATGTTTCAAGCAATTGAGCATGTACAAACAAGACTTCATTCATGACATGGTCAAGTTGTTGAAGGACATGTCACGTTAGGGCTATGACATGGGCCGTTTGTTATCCAAGCTTGAGTGGAATGTGGCATGATCATGCGTTGTTGAATGGAGTCAGTTCACGCCAGGTGTATCATCAAATGTACATAGCAGTAAATAGCATGTGGGGAGCATAGATTATGGCCCGCATGTATTGTTGCTGGCCGTGCCAAGTGTTCATGCATGGATTTTGCATGACCACTAAGCATGCATGGTTGCTTGCCATGAGTGCTCATGGCAAGCAACCATGCATAGCATCCAACAAGTGTATATGATATGCACGGGGCTATTGTGTTTGCACACTACAAGGGTGTTTACATCAACACTATCGTTTGAATTTGTCAGTTCAAATCGTGTGACACATTATAAGCGGCAGATTGGGGTTGCGAGCGTGCGAGGTACAAGCCCGTGGGCGGCCATAGTAGCACTGCCTACTTTCGGCAATTGGTAACTGTGGTGCTGTTATACAGGTTAGTGGGTTGGTTGGCGGCAAGCTGTTAGCACCCCTTTGGTGCGTTTAAGCTAGCATTGGTTCGGGCCAACCCTTGCGGCTATGCTGCTTGCTATTTGCTTGCTTGCTTCTTATCTATTGGCTTGTTTGCTTCCGCATGACTGAGCATGTGTGCTTGAAACATTGCATCTTGTCTCTATGTACAAACGATGCAAGGCAGGTGTTATGCATATATTTGTAAAAGTGCTGCATTCATGTACTGCGCGCTATGCCACACATGCAAAAGCAATCTACAGTCCCACACGCACAGCCACCCACCCACTCAGAGCTTTATTCACCAGAGGGCTTATCTAGGGGCATGATGCTTCTAGCTAAGTGCAAGAAGACTGACAACGACGTACAGCAAAACTGGTGCATGCAAGGCACACCGCATTCATCACATGTGTTTTTTCCTCCCTAATCACAGCAACATCGTCACACCAAGCTACGTACTGTCATCCCTGCCCATCAGTGCACAAGCATACTCACACGCATGCCAGCGGCATGCAAGCGCGCCTACACAACTACACTGCCGCAGCTGCCAGCACAGCGTCCGCTTCCGCCATTGGCGCCGCCGTCTGGATCGGACCCCAGCGTGGTACTGCCGCTACGACTGCCGCCTCCCGCTCCAGGATGGTGATGCCCTGGGCACGCTGCAGCGCGCAAGACACGCGCTGCCGGTCCAAAGCCAAGTAGCCCGATAGCCTGCGCAATGGCAGGTCACGTGCAGCCAGTGCCCTCCTTGCGCATGTGTCGATGACGTCGTGAAAACTCTGGCCCAGGGTGCCGTGCGTCTCAGCGGCGAGGGGATGGAATGTGTCGTCGGCGGGGTGATCGTGGTATTTCCGCCGCTTCGCCTGCTCCGCCTTCGCTGCGCCTCCCGGTTGCTCGCCGCATGCGGTGATTGCGACATCCAAGAGCATGCGTGTATCTCAACCGGGTTCGGAGGCCACCAAGTCCACCCGCCTCCCATCCATCACATATTTGCATTCAGTACATCATCACCCTCACACTCTCACATGCTGTTACCATGATGTGTATGAGTTACGCATAATGGTAACAGATTACGCAACGTTGGCTGTGTAAATGTCACAAGTCGTGCTGGCAAATGCAGCTTGAATGCATGTCACAAGTCAACAAAAAGAAGTATAATGCCCTAGTCGTAAATGAAGCCTACCGCTGTTTGCACAACCCATTGCAACATGCCAGGGTGCTTCAGCTTTATTACAACTACCACGAAACTACCAAGTACCTTAACAACTGTGCTTGACATGCCACCCCCTCCCCCCCTCCCCTCCCTTTGCTCAACTTGCATGCTATCTGCCTTGGGTGTACAATGCACACACGATTGCACCGTGTGCATGCATGACTGACAGGGGGGCATAGATGTAGGTGTAGGAGTAGAGAAGGTAGCCCGGTGGTCGCGTATGTAGTAACGAGGTGAGTGTGTTCTGCAGAGTGTTGCATGCGTGGTGTGGCCTGAATGGGCATACCCCTCTCGCGTTTTCTGTACAACACCTGTAGGCCATAATCAATGCACGCATACCCCGATTCAGCCACCACACACTACTTCACCCTACATAGCTAGAACAGAGAATGCAATTGCGCAAACTGCTTCAGTTGACAAGCCATCAACTTGCCCCCCGCTGCAACCAACGGGGGCATCACCAAGACAACACACAGATGTTACGATTGTTTTGAGGCTTCTTTCGCTTTCTGCACTGCAATCTCTTGCCGCCGCACTTCGGCGTGCTGCAGCAGGCCATTAAGCATGGCTTGGTGCGAGAAGTCCAAACCCCTCGTCAACGCCTGCGTCTTATTCGGGTCTTGTGTCGAAACCACCTTCATGGTATCGGAAAAGAATATGAATGCGTCCAAGTCGTCCAGAGGGGTGGAAAACTCCTCATCATCGGTAAAATCTGAGTCAGAATCGCTTTCTGCTTCATCTTCGTCCAAGAACCGTAGATGCTGTACGACACAACAAAGATCAGTCGCTCGCTGTTTCTCACGTAGTTGCAATGACAATGATAAAACCAGAGCGTGCGCAAACCTTGCTTTTGATGGGACCTATGTCCTCGACCTCGTCATCATTCTCGTTCTCATTGTCCTCAGGTTCAAAGTCATCATCGTCGTCTTCTTCTTCATCAGCGCCATTCTCCGCATCTTCCTCCTCCTTCGCTTTCTGGCTCTCTGCCATCTGCACCTTGAGATCGGCCAGCAGCTTCAATACGGCCTTCATGAGCTCAGGAAGGCCCTGCTGGACTTCCACTGGCAACGTCTCCACAGGCAGCATCATGACTGATGTCAACCCAAGGGAACAGACCTGCATTTGCAACACAAGGTTTGATGTTGTTGTCCATCTGTTGATAGAAAATGGTAGAAATGGTTCTCTCATGCAACTGCTGCCGCTGTATGCCCCCTGACCTTCTTATCATGCTCGCGCTTGAAGTGCTTTGGCTTGTTTGCAGAGTTGAGCTTGTAAAGCATTGCGAGCCATGCTTGAAACACTTCCCCTGTCACGCCAATATGCTGCAATGCGCTCATTGCCAGCTGCGGATTGTAGTACAGTGCATCGGCGACGACCAGCATGAGATAGTCCTTGAAGGAATGCTTCTCTGCCGTTCTCAATCGGAGCGTGACGAGTCTCAAGTAAGGCTCAATCCATTGGTCAAGAAGCCCTTTTCCTCGCCCATTTTGCAACACCACTTCCATGAGTTTGGGAGCTGGGGATGCATCCGAATCAGTGATCTGAGTGTCCCCAAGCACCTGCAGATACCAACATCAATAGTCAGACAACATGACGGTACATCGCACGTGCGTGTATGCACTGCACGCACACAAGCACAACTCACATCTTCACAGCAACATCATAATATACCAACCTTTGAGACAATCTTGTATGTTGATTGCAGGTAGTCTGGGTCTGTGGAGGTGAGAAACACCTCCGTGCCTCGCGAAATGTAGTTGTCCAAAGGTACCAAGATGTTTTCAAAGTAGTCCAGCGCCCACTCATCGAGAGCATCCGCCATGAGCGGCCACAGTCCCCACATCCCAGGGGATATTGTCGGAGAGAAGTAGGTAATGTAGGAAACTATCTCCAGAACCTCTTCATATACATCTGCACGTAAGAAGCCATCAGGCGTCCAGAGATAAGCAGATAAGCAAGCCAATGCATGCAAGATGCGCACCTTGACCATCTGTGGTGAGCATCTTCGTCATGATGGGCATCAACATGTCTTCCAACTGCGGGTACAGCTGCGGCAGACTTGATACGCTCTCAAGCAGAGTGGAGATGGCACGCAGGCAGCCGACGGCTGCCAACGCCCCCGTATCATCCGCATCTTCTCCACTCTCTTCCGTCCGAATACACCTGAAGAACACAGTCGCCTGCAAAGCGAGCATGTCAGTAGCTGCTACCGAGATTAACTTGTCGACCAACAAAAAGACCGCACCAGAACAACTTGTTTGCAACAATGTGCACACACCAGGTTTTGAACAAGGCCCAAGGCGTATGGGGCGATCTCCTCGCCAAACTTGTCAACAATTGTCTCCAGCGTGAACACCAAGTCTTCGTTCTCAACCTCATCCATGAGGCGGAAGAATGCATCAAGTAATTGAGGCAGTATAGGTCGCAGCTCGCTCAGATCATCGCAAGCATCAACGAGGCTGCGAAGAGCCACAACTGCGTCCACTCGAACTGGCAGGTCTGGGTCGTGCAAGCACGCCATCACACGATGCAATAGCGCACTGAAGTTCCTGGCATCTGTGAACTTGATGTCCGCAAAGTTTCCGGCCATCCAGCAAGCCTGCCAGCACAAATAGTAACTGAGTTCAGCCCCTGGAAGAGGCTTTTCTTGCAAAATACAGTGTACTAATGGAAGACACTCACAAGTGCTTGCATCTCGACATTGCAAGTAGACCCGTGGCGTACCTTGGAGCGCATGTGGCCAAGCGGGTTCTCAAACTCAGGCAGCACATGCTGCACAATCATGGCCTCCAACTGGTTCCGGTATGTGCTGGATCGCTTCAGTCGGTCCGCTAGTGAACCCACTGAAAAAAACGCGCCGTCCTTTTCTCTGTATGGTTTCTGCTCATTCGATGCAGCAGCATACCTAAGAGACACGTAGTCAGCACAAAGGAAGGAAGACAAGGCTGCATAGACTGCAAGCGTGACACCTTACTCACCTCTGGAAAATGCCCACCACATGGCCAAGAAACCGCACCAGCCATGTTTTGCCCTTGGACCTGATGAGTTCAAGCAGGAAGTTGACTGCCGCTGTTCGAGGGCTAAACATGTCCTCGATAATATCTGAGTATGGCGAACCAGTATGGTCAAATGAGATGAAATTGCATACTCTAGGCACATTGAGTGACAGAGTAATAATGTGATAATTTGATAATCACACAACGCAAGCATGACCGCTGCTGCTGGTACTGAGTACCCTGCATGCAGCACTGTTTTGCACTCACCGTGTCCTTTGCGGACATACTCGTGAGGATCGTCTTGCCACAGCTCAGCATCGCGATCATTAAAGCAGAGCAAAGGAAAGACTATGTCAAACAACATGACGTCTAGTTGCGGCTTCAATAGCTTGTAAACTGACGGTCTTGAAATGCTGTCCATGCAATGCAGTCAGCAGTGTGAGCAAACGGTGTGAAGGTTAGAGATCTTGTGTGTGCTGTTGCGTCTAGCATTCGTGATGGCACACACCTGGATGTTATGAACTGCAGTGTCAGGTTGACGACCCGGTCAGGCAGGTAAGCGCCTGAGCGCAGAGCCGCCATATTTGATAGGTACAATTCCAAGAAGCGACCAGAAAACTCTTTGTGGAACCATGTCGCAAACTCCTTGTGCTCCGGCTGTGATTTCCTGGGGTCTCCGTACCTGGGAACATACAAGGCATTACAACGTCACGCAAGCACAGACACGACAACAACCTTCTGCACCAGCGACACAAGCCTGCATAAGTCGTATTCATCCACATCAAGCATACCTGTTGAACAAACGGTTGACAATGTGCAGCGTCCATTTCTTGCACTTCCACCAGACCCACTGCTGTCGGGCTTCAAGGTCGACAGGCTGCCCCTCGGTGGGGACCGGCATGCTGAGGAGCGTGTGGAAAGCAACCATCCAGGCGCTGAACGTAGTGTGCTCGCGTAGCAATGGCGGTATCTCCAACTGCAACGAGCAAGTGTCAACGAGCAGAACACTCAACATTTGTAGCTTGCCTTCTTGTATAAAACAAGTTCTCACAAATACACGAAGGATGCAAGAGTACAGACAGCAATAGAAGTGTGCTTACGCACATAGGTAGCCGACCAGAACGTTTTGCACACGAGCTTGATAAGTTCAGCAATCTCAGGAGTGGGGTTGGGAACAGCGAGCAAGGCCTGCAGCATGTTGAGAAGCAATGGGAACATATTGGCGATGATGGCGTGCATGGGTATGCGGTCCTCTTCATCCTTAAATCTGCATGACAACATTGATTAAACCCAAGTGCTAAGCCCACTTTCCCAGAAAAATACGACGACAACATTTTTGACACTGCCTTGTGCTACACAACGCAATGCAAGCAGCAACGTTCACAACCTGTAGCCTGCTTGAACTACAATGCCGTGCACCGCGCAACACACGCTATGCTGGCCTGGTTGATCACCGCTGAGAGCTTACTCATATTTCCTGGAGAGCAGCCGTAACGCAAGGAGCGCTGCATATGCTCGTGACGGGTCTTGTGCTCGCAGGTTTGCATCAACCGTTTGCAACAGATTGGGCCAGTGCTCTGGGAAATCCATCCTCACAACCGTTTTTGTGCACTCCCCAAGTTGCCTCCTGCACATGTTGGTTAGGCATGCCTTCACGCAACACACAACCTGACTCCCCACAATGCGAGCCACTATTCACGCTACTGCGCCACGAGCCATTGTATGACAGCCAAGACATATCATGTGTAACGTGTGCACCAGCAGAAAGAGCTTTACCTAATCTGAGGTGGGGCTTGCACAACAGCCTCAATAATATGATCTCGAATGAACGCCCTGTCTTCCGCAGGCAACTTGCTGACAGGAGTGACATTATCTGCAATGCAATGGGTGAGTCTCAACAAACACAACATCAAACTCAATACGGCAACACCAACGTGCACCTGCTGAACCCTCCGGTTCCTTCGGTTCCCACTCTCGATTAACAAGGTTCTTAAGGTTGATGCTCGCAACCTGCCGTATTGATATCTCCAGCTGCGGTGCCAGCGCAGCTTGGAGCAAGCTGGCGATGTGGCCTGGCACAAATTTGTACTGCCAACAAGCATGCATGTCAGCAGCGAGCAGTATAGCTGGTTTATAAAATCAAGGTAGCTCTGAAACACCATTACTGGTTTACTGCTGCTGTGTCTGTTCATCAGTAATTACCTATTGACAACGTGGTGTTGCTGATGAATTTGAGTGACAGCAACACTACATGCTGCATCCCCAAATCATGAATGGATAGCAATCCATGAATGGATAGCAATCCAAGATTGATCTGTAATTTGCATGGTGTTGTGTGCACATAAAACTGCTGAGCAGCAGAACTGCATGTGTTGTACCGGCCAAAACAATGCAGTGCAAGATCAATCCCAAACTTGCAAGCTGGCACGCTGCTGCACACTTTGTATACACGTATACACCTCGCTTGACATGATACCATCATGTTCGTTAACCTAACATATCTTGACGTTGGGGCATATAAACAACTGCGAAACGAGCTCGTACATAGTTCTTACCTGCTCCAACCTCGCTTCTGCAGCCTTGCGCTCCTCGGTGTTTGTGCTTAGGGCAAGCTGCAGCGTCTGACACAGCGTTTGGACGTCCATCCCTGCTAACTCCTATATGCTAGCTGGTTGTTAAGCCAGTACCTTACAAGCCTGCGAAATCATACGTGCAAGCTTGCTAGGTGGTCCTGCATCTCCACTTTAACGCTACTACAGTTCACACAGCTCAAGTCAGCCCAGCTGAACTCAGCTGAGCTCACCTTGAAAGCTCCTACTGGTAACTGCTGCTGATCCTAGCGTTACAATGCACAAACGCAAGCTGCTAAGCCGGATGGCTCACCCTCCACACTCTTGCGTCCTGTCTCTCCAAGCCTGTAATATAGAACTAACAGGAGTCCCCAACGCTGCCACCGCCTGCGCCGGGGTTCACCTCGTTCACCACCTCCATGCGGCAGCGGCGGCCGCGGCGGCGGCGGCGGCGGGAAAGGCAATGTGATACGCATCTACCTGACGTTACGTGTTTTTGAAAGTAACGTTGGCGGCGGACTAGGGTTTTACGATCAGGGCTGGTACGACCAGGTCAGACGAACCGGATTAGTTTTGGCGCCAATATCAGCTTGCCGCTGAACAAGCGTAGCGGTTGGTCTAGAAGGCGGCAGCGGCGGCGGTGTTGACGGTGTCCAGGTAATCGTCCTGGCTATTTCAAAGAGCTTGTCGATTTATTGCGCAAAGCTTGGTTCAGCTTAGCTTGTGTGCTCAGCGTTTGAGTAAGTGGAGAGTCTGCTCTCGTCGCTCTTGCTCTCGTGTCGCACAACAGCAGGGGGTTCTCAGCGGCTCTAGCAGCAATGATGTGCACGGCGACCTCCTCGTCGCCGTCCACAACGGTACGTTACCACCTTTCTTGCTTGCGTACCTGCTTGCTTGCTTACCCGCTGGACTACTCTTCTGCTTGCCTGCTTGCTTGCTTGCATGCATGCATTTCCGTCAACTTGAGGACAAGTCAACGAAAACAACGCAGCTGCAGCGGTCAATGATAGCTCAAACTCGTCACACTGCACAGGCTTGTTTGCTGCAAGTTGGGCTATGCCATCCCACAGCTCGCCGGCAGCAGCAGCAGCAGCTTCGGAGACATGCTCCTGCCGCTTTCACATCTTCGATTCCTGCTCGGCGCCGGCGCTCACATCGCTACAGCGTTGTCGTTGTGCAAGCTGCGTTCGCGGATGGCAGCGCCCGCATCAAAGTCATCGGGGTTGGGGGTGGCGGAGGGAATGCTGTCAACCGCATGATTGGAGCAGGCGTACAGGTGTGTGACTGTTTGGCCATTTCTGAAATTTGCACTATACTACGTGCCCTGTAAAGTTTGTGCTTTGCTGCTTTTTGTTGTTGCATTGTTGCATTGAACTTGTGTGCTGTTATGGCGCCACAGACAGATTGAACGAACTCCTTGCAGGGTGTTGAGTTTTGGGCTGTAAACACGGACGCGCAAGCGCTGCTGAAGTCCACCGCACCCAACTTGCTGCAGATAGGCCAGGAGCTCACACGAGGGCTAGGTAACTGTCTATCAATACCGTCATTTTGCTCCTGCATGCACGTTCCCAGCACAACGTCTGCGCCTATTCACCTTGCTAGCTTGTTTACTTGTTTCTATGCTGCACGACTATGCTACATTGACCATGCATGCATGTTGTGCATGTGCACAGAATGCAACATGATCCTGCATTGACTTTGGGCAGGAACTGGTGGCAACCCCGAGCTTGGCGAACAGGCAGCTGAGGAGTCCATTGAGGACATCACGACAGCTGTTGCCGGTGCTGATATGATCTTCATCACCGCTGGCATGGGTGGTGGGACCGGGAGCGGTGCTGCACCAGTGGTCGCACGCATGGCCCGTGAGGCCGGGCACCTCACTGTCGGTGTTGTTACATTCCCTTTCACCTTTGAAGGCCGCAGAAGAGCACAGATGGTAATCGCTTGCAGGCATTCATACTCTTTGCTGCCGTCATGCATATTGTCATCGGCTCAGCGTTGTTTAATTGCACACTACTTGGGTCAGCAGGTAGCTGAGTGTGTTAGTTGGTTGCTTGCAGGGGACTAATGCCATTGAGAATCTGAGGAAAAATGTTGACACGCTCATTGTGATTCCCAACGATCGCTTGCTAGATGTTGCTTCTGAAACCACTGCTCTGCAAGATGCGTTCTTGCTTGCCGACGACGTGCTCCGGCAGGGTGTGCAGGGCATTTCTGACATCATTACGGTAAGCATAATATTGCTCAAGTTCAGCCACTACTAGAGTGCACACATATCTGACAACAAAATACTTCTCTCCTTCAGATACCGGGCCTTGTCAATGTGGATTTTGCTGATGTCAAGGCTGTTATGAGCAACAGCGGCTCAGCCATGCTTGGTAGCGGCTATGGCACGGGCAAGAATCGCGCTGAAGATGCGGCTATTGCTGCCACGGCTGCACCGCTGCTCGAGAGGTCTATTGAGAAGGCCACCGGCATTGTGTATAACATCACGGGCGGCCGGGACCTCACACTGCTCGAGGTGGGTTTGAAGACGCATGCTGTTGACTCTTACTTGTGTACTTCCTTGTTGCCGCCTGGTGTCAAATGGATGTGTACAAACAGGTGAACAGAGTCTCTGAAGTTGTTACTCAGCTTGCGGACCCGAGTGCCAATGTCATCTTTGGTGCCGTCATCGATGACAAGTATGATGGAGAGGTAGGCGATGCTTAAAAAGTGAAAGGTTATATGATTTGCGACTGGCAGATACACAACTTGTGCAGCACTGGTTTGTTGGGTTTTGTACACAGGTTGCCTGTTCTCAGGTGCGGGTGACCATTATCGCGACCGGATTTGCCCAGACCTTCAACCCCATGACCGTGGAGAAGCCGCAAGCCAAGGAGGAGGTCCTGCCTTGGTACCGGGCGCCAAGTGTGCCTGCAGTCTCTATGCCAAGGTTCTCTCGTGTGAACAAAACTTGGTGAACAGCGGTGCTGTTGCTTGTGTAATATATTGTGTCAATTGCTGCGCATCTCTGTGGCAAAGCTGTCCTTCCACGTCAAGATGAACATGCATTCACTTGTGTGCACAGGAGGTGGTATGACCTATGACGAGTCTCACTTTCCTTTTTAGACAACACTCACATGCACACCTCATATACTGAAGGTCGTGACGGTATGGCATCTAAAAACGTGCATTGGTACATGTATGACGATTGGTACTGCATGCAAGCAGCAGGCTTATCCATGCAAGCACTGATGCAGACACTCACTGGCGACCGAGAGGAGACCACGTGCACGTTTGTGGTGTGAAAGAGAAGAGAGCAAGTGCGCTAGCTAGGCGATGGAAGAATACACAATAGCAGGCAGGTNGGGGGGGAGAGGGCTAAAGCTCAGCACACGTCCTGCTACCTATGTGCATGCATGTGTACATCAATGGAGGGCAATGCAAGTGCGGTGATTAGTACACCACACCTAGCATGCATTGTGGGCGCACACCAATTAAACCACCGGAACAACTTACACGATTTTCAATTGATTACCGCACTACACCGTCGTGGAGCCCGTCATTCAGTCATGAATGCATCATAGTTGGGTTCATTACCTGCACAACACTTGTGGAGATGCAATGGAGGTAGGCACGCGCACAATGCCGAGGTGTTGGAGAGAGAAGGGAAGTGGAGGGGGACCACCGGGAGGCGGAAGGGCACTGAAGTCTTGTATGTAACAATCGCGCCCAACCTTACATGCAAAGCAAAAGACGGAAGTGAAAAAGCACACACGCATGCAAGCATTACATGTTGAGATGTTAAGGGGCAAGTTGCAGCGTCTTTGTGATTGTGCATGCAGACGCCCGCGTGGACAAACAAGCTTAACCTCTGCTGCTCTCCTCTCTCCACTCCGTAGGTGGTTGAGTGTTGCCGTCCCTCTGCTTGCTTTGTACACGCCCACCTACCGCTGCTTGAGGATCTAGTGTCGGGCTAGTAGTTTTGTTAAGTTAGAGTAAGCTGTGCATAGCTCTGCCTTGGCCCCCAATCGCACGACTGCTTGCTTGTCTTTACCCTACTGCCACCGACTTCGGAGTTTGCCAAGTGCGACCTTATTGTTTTATGTTATTGCTATTTCTAATGGTTGATACCATGGCAAAACGTGCATGCTGAATTTTTCAACGCTGACGAAGCCGTTGAAGGCAGGTGACGCCAACACGAGACACCGCATTGATGCTCAGGCCTGCGAGCCAGCTGCCGGGGGGGGGGGGGGGGGGGGG
>RHPI01001116.1:515266-537893 GCA_009103225.1 Chlorokybus atmophyticus | reverse complement strand
GGGGGGGGGGGGGGGGGGGGGGGGGGCCTTGGCGCGGGCTTGGGGCACAACCCCACCACCAGCACGTAACTGCCAGCACCACCGAACTGCCAATGACACCAATCTACCAGCAGAACAGCTCCACCCCGAACGGCCCTGCGCGTGTAGTGCTGACATAGGCAGCACGCAGCGAGGGTTAGGGTAGAATGGCAGCCAGGGCCGCGGCATGAGCGGCGAGATGCAGAGAGTAGCGGGGAAGAGGGAGAACGAAAGGGAGGGAGTCGTCGTCTTTGTGATTGCCATGCTGCCCGTTGACACCAGCGGCTAACAGCAGCCCGTGTGGGCAGGTAATGATAAACGTGTGCATGTACATGCATGTCTAACGGGGAAGGCTAGTAGCTGGTAGTTTAGTGCAGTACATTAGCCCGGTGGTGACAACGGTAAGATGTATACTAGTGTGCATGTAATGCTTGAGTGGTTGTGATGCATTACATGCGTGTGCCTAATAGCACGTCATATCCCCTGTACACAATTGTCCCGACCGACGCATGCACTGCACAAGTGTCGACATCTGACAGAGCGCCACCAACATCCTCTACTTGCGCAGTAGGTTACCCACTACTTGCTGCTCGCACCTGCTAGATCTCTCCATGCATTTGCCTCTAGCTGCGCACTACATTTATGTTTAATGAACTCGCAAGTGTCTGGTTGTCAACATCTGCCATGCCTATCCACACCCTTACACACGCACAAGCACAAGCACAAGCACAAGCACCAATATAAGCGGCGACCACCACCTCATCACTCACAATAGCCATGCGCATGGAACCCCCTTGGCTGGTGCGGTGGCAGAGTTGTTGGTGGGTTGATGTGATATGTGGCGTGCATATGCGCATGCATTTGACATGCAAGGAGTGTGACTAGCATACAGTCAGCAACTCAAACTCACCATCAACGTGTTTACCACCGGGTTCCTACTCTACTTCACTACTGCTACCAACACTAACACCACCACCCTGTTAGACATATATGACATGCACGTACTGGTCATCACCTGCACAGGTTGCCAAGTCATCGAGTGCCATGCTCGTATCCATCTATCTATAAAAATGCGAATGCCAGCACATGGACCATCATCACGTCCATCATATTGCATGGATAGCTGGCAATCAACCCCCGCTTGATACTCTATCAATGTAGCATGTGCATCCGAGGATCCTCCAAAATGCTTGGTTATCATATCTCACTTGCTGGCAGCTAATCAATGCATGCAATGACACCACACACGGAGGTTGTCAACAACCACATCTAGAACTGAATCCTGACAGGCAATCAGATTGCAACAATATTGGCAGTACTCGGCTAAGGACATGTACAGAGAGCAAGACTTGATGGCAACCCAGAACCGTGCAAGTGTTTATTGGGCAACTACAACTGAATAACCAGTATGTCAGATACTGAATGCTGGATAGTCAATGCTTCCTCCCTGCTGCTACTATCTGCCTCTGCCGCACATGTTGCACAGTGGCCTCCCGCCAATGCCGGTATGGAAGTCCCCAGTCAGCACCCTGCCACACTGACCGCACTTGAAGCAGCTCTTGTGGTAGTGTCGGCCTGCACGTTACCGCAGTGGCGTCAAGATCTGTCTCAGAGACTTGCAATCAACACGCAGCAGTGTCAAGAGCCAGCAGATGCGGCCATAATACGTCAGTCAAGCCAGGTGCCCGCTGCAGTCTAGCAGCTGAGCTTTGCAAATGCTTACCTAGGGCTATAATGGTCTCTTTCAAGTTGTCTTTGTTCAACGGATCCTCCGTACCTGACCATGCACAACAGCTCAAGATGCCTGCACTTGCGCTACATTGCATGCAACGGTCATCGACAAAAGCACACCTGTGCACGGCTTCCCACAAGTATGACAGCGCTGCGCCAGGTTCTCCCCCCAACAGTCTTCGCAATAAGGCTGAGGAGACACAATGTTGAAAACAAGTCGGCTGCCCACACCTCACAACTGCAGGTCGTTGCAACAAACTCAAGCCTGCAACTCTCTGCAACTACGCATAACAACTTGCCTTATCCGCCGACTCTTTGAACTTGTCAAGCCGCCCATCAGCTTTGGTGAAGCTCTTGTGGCAGATGGTGCAGTTGAAGCACCCGTCGTGCCATTTCCGCTTCATCGCCGTCACGGATTTGCCCTTGATGGGCTTCTCGCATCCCGCACATGCACCATCTGCGCCAGCACTGCCGCTAACCGTACTTTCAGCAGAGTGCACTGCTGTAGGCCGCGCTTCCTCTTCTAACTTTGCTGCCTTGGCTGCCCTCTTTTCAGCTGTAATGCAACACACGCCGATTAGTGCGCTATGCAACAAGCAGACAACACTCGCGCTATGAACCAACAACCAACTGTTTCGCTGAGCAACCATTAATTTGAACAAAAGAAATTTTCACAGTGTGTAGCTCAAACAGGGAGACAGCAGTCTACAAACCAGAAGCTGCACTGAATCAGCATGCAAGAGTCACCTTTTCGTGCTTTGTTTTTCTTGTTGTTAGAAGTCTTGTTGCGGGGCAGTGAGGATGAGACTGGGGCTGCTCTGGATGAGCCGGTGTCTGTGCGTTGGGGTGCACCGGCTGCTGTGTTTGTTGCTGCTTTCACTGCTGGGAACCGAAAGCCCGAACCCTTCTCTCGCGCAGCCGCGGCTCTCCGCATGTCCGACGGCTGCCAGCCATGTCATCCCTAACGGGTCTATAAATGACCAGAGGGCGTGCAACAGCGTGCGCATGACTCATATATGATTTGGAGAACTCCTTACCTTCTGGCGAGCCTTTCGCCATATCACGAAGGCCACAGCGGCACCGGCAGCAGCGAGCAGCGTTATGACATTTGCATTTGCCCGCGTGTGGCTGCCTGAATGGCAACAGCAGCATGAGACTGCAAAGTCAGACCGCATGACAACAAGCAAACAGTACTATGTCGTGCTATGTGAACTGTACACTGAAGTAACACGATGGCACGCATCTGCTGCAACCAGCATTTCATTGCTGTGGACATGACCAATTCAATGTGTCTTGACTAACGCGCGTGAGTTGATAAGCATAAATAAAAACGACAAAACTACCAGAACAGTCACGAGGACTGTCAGTAACAACACAAGAATCCGCTTACAGCAGCTCTGCCCCTTCCCTCCCGCAGTGCCAACCCTCTCGCCATTGGCACAACGGCTTGACCTACCCGCTCACCCACCCACGACTTGTGCTTTCTCAAAGCAACATGCAATTAGTGGCACAGACGACGCTGAGAGCAGTCGCCGACCAACGATAGCGTTAAACAACAGTTCGGGGCTAGCTCGACATGCCCCTTCGGCATTGACAGAGTAAAAGCTCCTCACGTGAGTAGACTCACTCGTGCGTGTACTCACTCGTGCGTGTTACACAGACAAGCCATGGCAGAAGAGTGCAGCTTGGCTCATGACAGAAGCATGTAGCTGTGACATGCAGTGTACTGTCGTCCAGCCGCAGGTGATCATCAGACAGACCGCACAAGAAAGCAAGCAAAGCAAGTGAGGACTTTCGACTGGCTCACTGCGCACGTGATACAATGCATGTAATACACGTTGCACAGCCAACTACAACACGATGGACCCAACGCTGAAAACGAACCCTGCTTCTTCTCGCTGCCGGTGAGCGGCGGAGCGCCAGCAGGTGTGGGGGCGAGCCCGCGCCTGGCATGCACCTCCTCCGTCCACCCCATTGCCGCCGACTGCAACGACGAGGGGCGGCAGCACCAACCACACAACGCCCAAACCCTAGGCAAGACGATACCCACAATGGGTGCGATGAAAATTGGGGTGCTTGTGTGTCATAATGAACGGTGAGTACCATTAATACCCTTTGGCCCAAAGGCTTTGGGCCATGATGCTCACACCTAGGCCATGTGAGGTTTAGTAGTAATATTTTGCGTTGTTAAGCATTGTTTGTGATATGGCCATTAGATGTGAAAACATGCGGTCTGTGCACACACCAATGCACATTAACAATAGCACTCAAGTCATTAAGCAAAGCAACATACTTACATTACACACGGGGCCATCATACTGCACTATGCTAAGTGACCTATGTGCAATGCAATGCCGTTGGTGAAACAGGCAGTTGCAGCAGCAGCAAACACCGACTGACCGACCAACTAACCAACCAACCTGAGTGCACAAGTGCATGCGCAGGTTGGTATCCGCCTTTAAAGGTGGTAGGGATGATTGCAATCTTAGCATGGTAATGTACAATAAATAAAAATGATGTTATTCACCGCAGGTTGAAAAAGCCCCAACTTGATGCTAATGTACTTAAAGAGAATGCATGCATGAACATCAAGGTAAATCATTAATAATTGGATCAAACATAAATGGCGATATACATGATGAGGGTAAGTATTGTGCATATGCATGTGTTTACATGCATATGCATTATCGTAACAAGTATGGTAACAAGCATATGTACCTGTCAGCTACAAGTCGACATACGAAAGATTAATTTTACAATTAGATTGAGTATTGCATCATGTAAGCATCAATATATTGTATGACAAATTATGCATTTATTAAGGTTTGTAAGCGTCAAGTCTTGCAACAATGTAATACATACATATGTATGTATTGTAGCGCTAATCAAATGACGTGTCAATGATTCAGCAATGTCATATCGAATGTATCTTACAAACGAAATTTGCACGCATGTGTGTAACACACATCAATAATCGTGACATGTTTTATGCATTTCTCACGAGCAAAATAATGCATATGCATTATAAGTGAACACACGCATTGATATGTGTGTGTTCTTCAAGCCTATGTGTATGATACGAATATTATGGTCATAAGTTTTTGATAATTACACTTACAGCAGAGTTGTGCAAATGCATGGACAACAACACGTGTGGCATAGCACAAGCATGAACATAAGCAAACTAGCTATGGACCCAGCGAGGGGGGCGAAGGTACAACGACGGTACAACGAAGGCACAATGACGGTACAACGATACAACGACAGACACTGGGCTAGGTCAACAACGTGCTAAGCAAGACGCTTAAGCCGGCGCGGGGTGGAGATGCAGACAAGGGCAAGCCGAGGGTAACAACATACAGAGTCGCTGCTTGATGTAGCCATCTGGCAATAGACGTTAACAACCTGTCGTCGCATGCTTTGCATTGGGTGTATCGACGTTGCTCATCTCATACAAATTTGGCAGTAGAGAGCAGCCATTGAGCTGCTTATCCTCAAAGGGATAACACAGCACGGTCAGCCCCGTCACCAGTTCAACGGGACTGATTGAACGGTTGCACCCAGACAAGTGTCGCGCGCGCACAGCCATCCGTTTGTGGTCACAAACGGACGGTTGATGGGCGACCATGTCGGATCGCACGAGCCCCCCAGGCCCTCAGGGTTGGGTGGGTGGGTCAAACAGCGCTCAGAGCAACAAATCTTAGTTGTTCACAGCGCCAGGGGCGCTGTGAACAACAACAACGACGACGACAGCGGGGAGGTCGCCCTGCTGGAGGTTATGGAGAGGGAGGTCGTACAAGGCTGGCCTTTGGCTGCCATGAAGCAGCCAGAGCCAGCTCAGCGGGCTGGCTCTTCAGCGGCGGCGGAGGCAACTGTCACATCGCCGTTAAGCCAGCCCTGGGCGGCAGGGAGGTGAGCTCTTGCGCAGTCTTTCAGTACGCCGCACTTCTAGTGCTGCATGTGCACGTGCTCAGCTCCTCAACGGCTATTGTTGCTAAGGAGCTGAGCGGTAGGCCCATTACGCTGCTCAGCCAATGGGCAGGCTGTTCAGCATGCTTGAACACATGCAGAGTCGCTGCTTGATGTAGCCACGTGGCAATAGACGATAACAACAATGTTGTTGCATGCTTTGCATTGGGTGTATCGACGTTGCTCACCTCATACAAATTTGGCAGCAGAGAGCAGCCGTTGAGTTGCTCATCCCCAGAGGGATAGTACAGCACGATCAGCCCAATGTTACTTACTGCCAAAATTTGTTTGGAGGGCTGGGTTTGGGCAGGCAGTGGAGCAATATGGGTGTAGCCTACAAGTAGCAGACCTTGGCCACGCAGATTATGCCCCTGCGGCTGCCAACCCGGCCATGCAGCAGCGCTTTCTACAGGCGGTTGCTGAGTCACACGCAGCCAGTTGAGCTGCTGTTGGCGAGAGGCATCATTGCGCGTGCTGCACTGTGTGGCGAGAGTTTGCGCAGCACGTGCAGCAGCACAGCGAGAGCGTCACTAGCGTGGGCCCACATTATGTGCGGGCGTATGTTCATTCATACTGGTTGCCCAAGCACTCTGTTCATGCCCAATGCGCTGACGCCACTGGCAGATAACAATTAGCTACCAAGTCCCGTCGGAACATGCTTACCAGCTTGACCAACGGCTTTGCCAGAATTGGGAGGGGCAGCGCATGGGACAGCATCATGGCAACTAGAAATCCTTGCCGAGCACCCGAAGTTGTTGAGTATGTAAAAGCGTATCAGCGAGGGGTTGTCGAGGCTGGTGTACAGCCTCATCAAGCTGAGCCTTTTACAGTGAGCGACGTTCGCACGCTGTCAGCGCACTTGAACGTACAAGTACAGGCTACAAGCGGGCCCGAAGTGTTGCTTCCTATGCGGGACCGCTTGCTGTTCCACAACTTGTGGTGTAGTTGGCAGAGGGGCGGTGAAGCGTGTCAGCTGCAGCTGCACCAACTACAGCAAATCGAAGTGGGCTTACAAGTCCGCACAGGGGTGCTGAAGAACTGGAAGGACATGTTGCCCCCGGCTATCCCACTTACGCATAGTGGCATTCTTTTTGACATGCATCAGGAGATGGGGCAGTTTGTAGAGTGTGCGCGTCAGCACAACATGGAGCTTGGCACGGGCTATTTGTTCCGTGGCATGCATCAAAGCAAAAGAAAGTGGCTGGACGGACCTCTACAAACTGCCGCGGCCAACAAGGCGTTACGCAAGCACCTGTTGGCTAGCGGCATTGACAAGCCACATGTGACGCTGCATAGTTTCAGGCGAGGTGGTGTGCTTCACGGCCAAGAACAAGGCATGACCATGGCAGAGCTACAGCAACAGGGTTTGTGGCAGACTGAGGCCATGGTGCGGCACTACTTGTGCCCGTCTAATCAGGTGAGCACCATATAGAATGCCACATGCGGGTATTTGCCTGGGCTAGGGATGTGCGCAGGCACTCTACCCTCACAAATAGAGCTGGGTGTGCATGAAGTAGCACGAACTCATGAATAGGTAGCCCTAGAACTTGTGGCCACCAAGGTTTCTGTGTCCATTGAGGCACAACCAACGCGCAATCACGTCGAGCGTGCGCAATCAACTGTACTGCCGTGCCCAGCAGGGCCAAGGGCGGAAGGACCCACAAGAGGCCGCGCGGGGCGCAGTCCCAACCGGAGGTGAGAGCGTTGCCACTCGAGCCCGGGCTGCTACAAGCGAAGAAGAAGGCGGGAGCAACGGTATTGACCTCTGAAGCATACATGTCTACAGTCGGTGCACCCCATCGCGCTATCACTTGATCACGCGTTGTTGTGCGCAGGCCCAATCGCCCGCATCCGCGGTTTTGGAGAGCCAGTCCTCCAATTGCAGCCGCTCGCGCGGCTGCCACGAGCAACGCAAGTGGAGATCCCTGGCCCAGAGCACTCCCCACAGCTTATGAAGCAGGGCTCTTAGGTAAGGCGAAGGGGAGACCAGCTTGGAGAAAGCTTGTAGGGCTAGTTGACAGTCCCCTTCAAGCATGACGGTTGTGTGCCGCAGGTTTGTGAAGCGGCGAGCTGCCTCTATGGCAACATACGCTAGCCCTTCCTTGACTGCCGGGGACAGCTCCAGCTCAACCGGTGTGAAGTTGCCCTGCACGTGGCCCCACGGTGTCACCGCACCCCAGCTCTTCTCTCCTGATGCATCGGCGCGCAGCAGAATGGAGCTAGGCAGTCTCCACCAAGCGCTGGCTGTGTACATCCGCATGGCTGATCGCAACCACGCAATGAACTCTTTTGTAATGGCCGGCGCTGCAAATGGTGCTTCCCAAGTGTTGGCGTAGTTTACTACTCCATGAGCGACCTAGCAAATAGCAGCACGGGAGGAACGGCCAGGCGTAGGCTGATTAGCTTGCCTGCTATGCGCGCCAGCACTTTTTTGGTGAGCGTTGGGCGCGCCAGCGTGTCCTCAAGCAGCATGTCGAGGTCCTCAAGCTTGGCTTCGGGCAGCGAGAACGCGCCCATTTGCGAGTCCACAATGAGCCCCAGCAGCTGCAAGCGCATGGTGGGGAAAAGCATGGCACTTAGGCAGTGCAAAGAACTCGCGCAGTGCCGCACAGAGCTGCATGATCAGCTCAATACGCCATAGTAGATGCCCTTTGCTGCGATGCGCTGTGTGCATGTCATCTATGTAGCTGAGGGTGCCAATGCCCGCACTTCGCAATGGCTTGTGGATGACAAGCTGCACCACTGTAAATGCATAGCATGCTTGATTCAGTCCAAAGGGGAGCACATTCCATCTGAACACCTGACCTTCAAAGGCCACGCACAAGTAATTGGTGTCACGTGCGCGGATGGGAATGTGGTGGTTTCCGCTTTTCAAGTCAAAGCTTGCTTGCCATGCTCCTACTTTGGTATAGTGTAACACGTCCGTTAAGCGCTCGTAGTGGAAAGGTATGTGTGCGAGGAAGAGGTTGACGTAGCGAAGATTCACCACCAAACGTTTCTTGCTTATAACTACCACCCCCATGCCCGAGATCACCTGCTTTGCTGCATCGGTTGGCACCGGGGTGGTAGCCCCCGTGCGCACCAGCGTGGTAATTCCTCCACCACAAACTCCTTGTGCTCTTGCAACGAGGCACGATTGCGCAACACAATAGGCGGAGGTGCTGATGCGCGCAGGGCAGCACAGATGCGAGCATGCGACCAACCTTTTGAGCGCAGCAGCAACTGCACCTGTCCACATCTCTGCTCCGGAGCTGTTGCATTCTCTTGAAAATGCAAGGGGTAGCCAGAGCTGAGCTAGCTCAGCACTCACGACGCCATTGGGTGCTTGGTAGCTTGCAGCCAGAGCTGCCATGCAGGCAAATGCGCTCGCGGCCCTGCAGCTACGAAGTTATCGACATCGTGCATGAAAGCGCTTAGCTGTACTCGCCAGCTGTCCTCCGAACATAGAGGCAGCTCGGGCTCATCCCCCACTCTCTCAAGCTTGTCCAGCACTGCTTGCACAGTCGCCGCCTGCAGCTCCTTCGACCACGGATGGTGCTGCCGCGGCGTAGGCCACGCGCGTGCTGGTTGCCAAGATGCTGCGCTGTGTTGAGTCTGAGGCTGCGTATCCAACTGATGGCACGCCGCCTCAAAGGCTGCTTCGTCCTCGTGCTCATCTTGGGTGCTGCGCGGGGCCAGCGAATCAGCACTGCGCACGCGTGCGTTTGCACTTGCGGGCTGCTGGGTGCGCATTGACTGCGTGCTTCTGTGTGCTTGAGAGGGAAGTGAGAAGCGTGTGCTGGTGACCATGCAGCATTCCGCGGAGGCATCGCCAGGTGAATCAGCAGCTGATGGTAGCGCAGCACTTGCGACTGGTTCGTGCACGCTGGAATGAGACACAACAGTAACCAAGGGCGCAAACACACGATTCATGCACCAATCTCAAGCAATCATATGGTATAAGACACAACAAAATAGATTGCACACGGGGATATACACAAGGTATTCTGTCCTATGCTACTCACGCCTTCCTGTCTTGGTGTCTACGCCACCCTCCGTCGTTGCCGGCAACGGCTTGCTTGCTATTGTGGTTATTGTTGCTGCCATTGTTGGTGGCGTTGTCCACGCCGCTTGCAGGTGCAGCTCCTTTGGCCTTGTCTCCACCATTGGGGAGCGGCTTTAGCAAGTTGGTTTGGAAACACCTGCGCCGGTGCATAAACATTCAGCATGGCCATGCAGAGCACGTCAGGCCATGCCTAGACGGCGACAAGCTCTCCTTGGCTTTGCCCCAAGGGCAGCAAACGGAGGCTTGCAGGCTCATGAGTGGTGTGCAACTGCCCGAGGCAGTGCATGAAGTAGAATGTTGAAGAAAGGAATGGAGAGGCGCGACACA
Organism: Chlorokybus atmophyticus; assembly: GCA_009103225.1. Classification (NCBI taxonomy): domain Eukaryota; kingdom Viridiplantae; phylum Streptophyta; class Chlorokybophyceae; order Chlorokybales; family Chlorokybaceae; genus Chlorokybus; species Chlorokybus atmophyticus. Next base: position 527,803 of record RHPI01001116.1, on the reverse strand, counting down.
AAGGCATACCCTGCAACAAACGCGCGTACCTTGTCATGTGTTGGTATTGTCCAAGCTGAGTGGCTGCCTCCTTCCGAACCTCCGTGTAGAAGTCCAGCAGCTCGGTGATGAGGTGCGCCTCCGTGTAGTCCATGAACAGGTCCAACTTGCTCGCCTCGAGGGCCCGAGCGCAGTCCTCCCCAAACAATGAAGCATGAACGTCCCCAAACTCTTTGTACAAACACGTTTCAAGCAGCACATGTACGTACGCCGCCATGAGCGGATACTGCGTGTCCGTGATCATCTTCGATTTGTGTAGTTGCTGCAACAATCCCTTGTGCGCCGCATCTCCTGTGAAGCGGTCAACAATGTTGTTGCGGACACGCACAAAGTGCGAGGTGCGCGTGAAGTGGGTGACATGTACGCCATCAGCTGCCAGCTTCATGCCCTTCGCCTCCGCGAACGAGCGCCCAGGCGTTGCAGCTGAAGGGACTGTGGGGTGAGGTGTGCATGGGGCTGGCTGCGTCGTCAGCGGGGTAACGATGGTAGAGGGGTTAGCTCCCACAGCTGGAGGCACGGTGGGGTGACGTATGAAAGGGGCCGGCTGCGCCGCTAGTGGTGGTGCGATTGTAGAGGGGTCGGCACTCGCCAAGGTTAGGACAGAGGCCGACACACCTGCAGGGGCTGGTTGGCGGGTAACGTGCGCACAACAATGAGGCCGGCGGCAGCATCGATCACGCCCTCCACGCGCGCGAGCGTCCATTGTCCCACGCTTAGCTCCGCACACACCATGCGTCCTAGCAGCCCCTGCAAGCCACCCGCTGCTAGCAATGCAGCCACATCAGTCGCTGCCTGAGGATTCTCAGTATGCAAGTAGCCCAAACTCAGCATCGAGGGTGGTCGCGAGGTTGAAGGCGGCAGCGGCGCTGGCGCGCTTCTTCCGCCAGCGTCGCAAGGCGCGCCTGGTGCGACGCCTAGCGATGGCGTGACGAAAGCGGGTGGAGGAGGCACCGCCAGAGCTGGCGGGAGGGGAGCTGAGACGTTCAGTGCTGGCACGAACGGAACTGGTGCCTTCTGAGGCAGGAGAGGCGCTCCCGACTGCTCCGCCTGCAGCCGCGGAGATGGGGGGTGATGCGATTTTCGTGCCGGGGGGCTCCAGCTGCGCCTGATTGGCAAGCAACGTTGCCATCGGCGCAGGGGGCTGCGGCTCCTGCTGCAACCCCGAGCAGGGCTCCGACGCTGGTACGGGTAGGGCACGGGGCCGCGGCGGTTGGGGCTGCGCGACCGCCTGCGCAGGGGGGAGCGGGGGTAGGTACGGACCCTCAGCGGGGTCCATCTGCGCCTCAAGGTCTGGTGGCGGTGGGGAGAGTCCCGGGAACCTGCCATGTGCGGGCCGCGTCTTTCGTCTCCACAAGATGCGCCCCCCAAGTACTGTGTCTTTGTTTTGAGCGCGAGGGGTTTGTCCTTCTCTCAAGTGCTCGCGCATGCGCCGCGAAGAGACAACGTTGTCAAAAGCGTCCCACCACCCTGTGTTGTCGCCGCTGCGTTGCTGCACCAGGTAGTTGAGCGGCAACGGGATTGGGGACTCCGACGTCTCCAAGGCAACGCGTACAAGGGGTTCCCCCTGCAGAGGCCCAAAGCAACAATTAAACGGTCATGCAAGGGACGCCCAGGGCCTGTCTGTGTGTCCGCTTGACGCAAGATGTCCACGCCATACGCGTTGTCCACGATCACGCCGACGCCCACCCGCTGCCCCAAAGCTTGCAAATCCACCGCTCGAGTGCCGGCACCAAGGCGCTGCAGCTCAAACCCTTCAGATGGTGGCAGCAGCCAGGTGTTCGCCCAAGCGTTAGGATACTCGTACGGCCACCACGGGTTGCCTCCAGCTGAGCCGGGCTGCTGCATGCCGCCCCTCCTTCCCCCCTCCTCCTCCCTCCTCAAACAGCGCTCAGAGCAGCAAATGTTAGCGCTAGGGGCGCTGTGAACAACAACAACAACAACGACAACGGCGGGGAGGTCGCCCTGCTGGAGGTTATGGAGAGGGAGGGGAGGCCGTACAAGGCTGGCCTTTGGCTGCCATGAAGCAGCCAGAGCCAGCTCAGCGGGCTGGCTCTTCAGCGGCGGTGGAGGCAACTGCCATATCGCCGTTGAGCCAGCTCTGGGCGGCAGGGAGGTGAGCTCTTGTGCGGTCTTTCAGTACGCCGCACTTCTAGTGCTGCATGTGCACGTGCTCAGCTCCTCAACGGCTATTGTTGCTGAGGAGCTGAGCGGTAGGCCCATGGCGATGCTCAGCCGATGGGCAGGCTGTTCAGCATGCTTGAACATGCAGAACGCAGGGAGAAGGCAAGCCCTTTGCCTCTGCAAGGTGAGACCCGGGCTTCAGGTTGGACGCATTAATAGACGCCTCGACAGCCTGGCCCTCTCTGCGCCTCTCTTGCGCTTCGTTGCTGATGCCGCCGCCATCGCTATTTATGTCTTACGCCTGCAGCTCCATAACCCGCACTTGGGTTAAGTGCGACATGCATTATAAAGTGCAATGCAACCAATACCTAGCCTGCACACTGCGTGCTATTGCGTTATGTCAAGTGTCGTAATGTTTGATGCTATGGTCATTGCTTGTGACATTACGCAGTAGCCTTACCAGCATATATAAGGCACTAGTTATAAGCATTAAATCTTGATGTAGTCATTCGTATCATACATGATGCAATGACTTACATATGGGCCCCGTGTCAGTTTTGCTATCAATCAAACCGCTCCTCACACTCATCCACCTCTCTATTGCTTGCACTCATCTTTTTGTGGATGCTGTGGTTTGCCACTTTGTCATCATCAACTGAAACAAGTGCTTGTGCGTGTTTTTGTGGACTACTCGCTGAGCATTCAGGGCTCCACCTGCGCACATGATTATGATTAACAGGTTCGTTTATGACTTACAATAGTATGACAAGTTCTAAGAAAGTTTCATAAAACCTTTCATTTTATATAAGTTTCATAAAACCATGCATGTTATATAAATTGGTTGCAATCCACATGCATATGCATGCACGTATACATACGTATGTACGTTTATGTTATTAATATTACATATTTCTGCTACAGATCAACACACGTGCATGTGATAAGTCAATAAAGCTTATCATATAAGTTGATTGCGATTCACGTGCACATGCGCGAGGTGGATCGTACGAACGTCAGTTGATTGCAATTGTTGACATAATGTGTGCTGCTACAATTATATGCATGCGATGCGTCACATGCACATTGAAAGAGTGTGACGATAACGATACATTGTGCCATGATCAGATTATAACTTTTAATACACCAACAATAAGTTTACATGTGGATGTATCATACATCCTTGTATATTTATAAAGTTACATCCATGGACATTGCTAAATATGCAATATGCATGATTAATGCATGCCGCATCCTACAACTACTGCATACAACGATGAACATGTTTGTATATAGGGTGATAAGATATTGACAGTGCATTGCATTGTGACAAGTCTCGTATATGTCACGTAAGTGTAACATGCATAGTTGCGACACGTATTGCACATTGCATATACCATTGTTGATGCTGGGGTGATTTATCAATACACATTGATTATGTAACACGTGCTTATATTTATCACTTTGGTTAATAATGTGGAAGGTTTGTACATTATCTCTATACTATGTATTTCCCTATACACGTGCAAACCAATTCGTAAAAACATCATCAATAGCAGAGTAATAATTCAAAGTAGATGGTATGCACCGTGCACCATGTGATATGCCTTTGTTTGAGCTCGTTTAAGTGCAGTTCTCAGAGCAAGATGTCAACTTGACATTATTGGTAGTCATACAGATTAATGAGACCAGCAGAGCAACAAAAGCATATTACGAAAGTTATCACAGCACATCGAGCACATTTGTGGTATGATTTTACTAGTATAATGTGCATTTCCTTTACTACCAGTTAAAAAAGTTCGGTCATGCAAGCGTGCAGTACAGGAGATGCTACACACAGTACAGGCTAGCTGGTCGTCGTTTTCTGGTCGCTTCAATGATTGAATGCTTCCCTAAACCCTACCCTCAATTTGAGGGCCTCAAAACTTTTCTGGCGGAAATTTCATGACCGCCCAGTGGTCCACCACTTGCTGAAAATTCGAGCCGGCAGCTTATCGCTTTGCGTCGTCGCGCACTGTGCGCGACAGGGCATTTGCCGCGCACGGGCAGACACTGCTGGCAACAGAGGCTTGCCACTGTAGCCGTTGTGGACGGGATTGCCAGCCTGGTAGGCGGTGTAGGCGGCGGCGGCGGCGTATTTGGGGAAGTCGGCGGAGGAGGTGCAGGGAAAGGAAGAGGAGAAGGACGAGAAGGAAGCGGTTGGGCAAAGCCGTGCCTCTTCCTGTCAGTGCGCCATGCCGGCCGCTGTGGCGGTTGTCGGCTCTGCGGCGGCGGCGGCCACCGTCGCTGCGGGAGCGGCGTCCACCAGCAGGTGTGGAACTGTGCTGTGAGTCAACTTGTCGGTTTCTGCTGGCCTGTTGTGTGGGTCCGATGGATCTCTTGATGTTTTGTGGCAAACGACGATGCTTGCCTTTTGGTGGCATTCACGTTACACACAGCTTACGTAGATACTTAAGCCCAACCTGCAGAAAAGAAAGTCAAACCCTAGCTTGACTGACAAAGAAGCGTTCACTTATTGGAATGCGAGCTTCCATCACTGTGATTGGTCTGGCCTTTGTGTGCGTCTGGAGTCCACGCTTCAAGTATAACTGGTATGCATAAGAAGGCCAGTGCCAGCACAAGGACAGATGCATTTGTCGATCAATAGATACACTCTTCAATTGCAAGCAGCTTTGCTGATTGCTGTTGTTCTGCAAGTGCTCTGTGCAGACGACATACATTGTGCCGCGCGTCTGCATGAACAGGAAGTTTTGACTAGTTGGCCAATATGGCATGCAGCTACAGTTGTTTCACGCCTCGAGTTGAACTGTTTGTATTTGGGTTGCAGCTATCTGGGCGTGCTCAATGGCATTGCATGTATGTGTCTGAACACTTGCAATATCGCCTGACCTGACATATGCTCGGCGTTTGTCACACTTGCACTCATACGTCCAACACGCACATCTCAGCTTATGCATTTTGGCAGGGTTTCGCTTCGCCCATCCTTTGGAACGCGGTTACCGGCACTTCCCGCATCGAATCTATCGCGGCATGCACACATTAGAACAGCGAGGACGCCAGTGACATGCGCCGTCACGGGCGGCGGAAGGAGAAGCAGGAAGACCGCCCAAACGGGGAGCCAAGAGGCAGAACCGGCGGAGGACAAGAAGGTAATGGGTAGTCTTGGAGCGTTGGTTGCATTTTGCGTGATATGATGCTGGCAGACCTCAAACATGCAATACGTGTATCAAGGAGCGGTTGACTTGGCATGATGCACCTTCTGCTTTCCTTCTGTGCATGTCTGCAATGCATGCACACGAAAATGTAAATCTTATTTGCACTGCATGCCTGTTGCATATATGCAAATCAGTAACACAATTGCAATCGTTCATTGTAGCAGTTTTGTTAAGCAGTAACACTGTGAATCGCAACAATTGCATGTGAATTGTGCACATGCTATTGGAAAAAACATGCAATTGGCTTGCTGTGCGTTGAGCATGTCAACGTCGTGTGTAGTCATCGTTGGTCCGTAGTACTGCTGCCACTGATACGGGCACTCATCATTGCTGCAGAAAAAGTTAGTAAACGACATGCTCGGTCGACTTGGGAAGCAGTATGGAGAGAACACTGTCATGAGATGGGGTGATGCTACAGCTTTCATCAACGCCAAGCTGTAAGGGTGTCCTCTCAGGGTGTTTTGCACACAAGCAACAACACTCACGGCTGTTGTGTAACAAGGCTTATGGGGTTTTGTGTTGGCAGCGAAAGAATATCCACCGGTGCTTTGAACCTTGACATCGCACTCGACGGCGGCTTCCCCAAGGGTCGAATTATCCAGGTGGGTGAGATTGTAGTGGTGATCAGCATTGCCAACCTCAACCCCCTCTGTCATGCACAGTCAAATCATTGCACACACGCACAGTGTGCGCTTGTGCAATCAGCAGCAGTTATATTGCAGCTTTTAACTAGCTCTGTGCATTGCATCGTCAGATTTTGGGGCCGGAGTCCAGCGGGAAGACCACTCTTGCTCTGCATGCAATTGCAGAAGTACAGGTGAGCTGTGCTTCCCAATGCTTGTTCTATGCCGTGTGTAGTGCAGGACTTGATTTGATAAACTATGTACAATGCAGGCTAATGGTGGGATGGCCATGCTTGTGGACGCTGAGAACGCGCTGGACCCTGATTATGCTAGCAACTGTGGAGTTGACGTAGGCAACTTGATCTACCATGCACCCGAGTATGGAGAACAAGCTCTGAATAGTACGCATCTGCTGCTGCAGCTTGATGTGGTCTCAATAATGGTCGCAACAATTGGTCAGAACTTCTTATTGTCTCGCAGTCATTGAGAGCGTAATCCAATCGGGCGCTGTGGATCTGATTGTGGTGGACTCTGTGGCTGCTTTAGTGCCAAAGGCTGAATTGGAGGTCAGAATCAGATGGCGCAATCGTAATACTAACTGCATACACTTGCATCCAGTGCCTCACGGCGTTCATTGCATACTGCTTTCATAAGCATGTTGTTATTCATTGTGTCTATTTGCAGGGGGAGGTTGGGGATGCGACAATGGGTCAGCAGGCACGAATGATGAGTCAGGCTTTGCGCAAGCTTACAACAAAGGCGGGCACTACTGGCACGACGCTAATATTCATCAATCAGTACCGCTCCAAGGTTGGGTTCTGCACATTGAATGTACCTCTCATTGGAGTTTTCGTATCTGACCATGGGCATGCATCAGATTGGCGTGTTTTACGGGAGCCCGGATGTGACGCCGGGAGGAAGAGCGTTGAACTACTTTGCCAGCGTCATCCTTGACATTAGGAAAACGTCTGGATCGGGCATGGACGATGGGGTATGTGGCTTGCCAGACACAAATGACATGTTCAGCATTGTCGGTTTGCTGCTCATCACTTATTTTTTCCCTTGTGTGCCGTGTAGAAACAAAATCAAGTTGGTCATCATGTCAAGGTTAAGGTCACCAAGAGCAAGGCAAGCGATCTCATGCTGCTTACATGTTGCATGCTCATTAGCTGGTGCATGCTCTTACAGCCTTCAAATCGAACAACAAATTTGCTGATTTGCTGATTGCCAGGTTTCACGGCCAATTGTGGCAGTTGATCTGGCCATAATCTACGGGTTCGGCATTGACAAGACGGTGCGTATGGCTGAAGAGGGGTGCACGTGGATCATCTCACTTGTATTACTTTTGTGCATATGCATGCATGCATGACTACAACAGAATCAACGTGTTCCTCTTGTGCATAGTAAACCTGTGTTGTAATCTCGCGCCTTCCTGTATGGTTGCTGGCGTTTGTTGTGACGCGTATGTGTGTTGATGGGGCAGGAGTCTGTTCTTTCAGCCGCTGAGGCTCCAGGCTATGACATCATCACAAGGAAGGGATCCTGGTACTACTATGCAAATCAGAGGTAATGCGGTCATCACACAACCAACCATTTTGTTCTCATCTGCATTGAAAGCATAAGGTATAAACGGTTGTTATGCATTGCGTGCAGCTTGGGTCAAGGAAAGGAGACAGCAGCAAAGTTTCTTAAGGAGCGCCCAGACGTTTTGAAAGAGATTGAAGAGGTACGTGCAATCCTCGCATGCATGTTGCTGTATGCATTGAAGTTGTGTCACCGAGTCTGACTGGCTGGTTGTGTTAGGCCGTGCGCGCTAAGTGTCTGAGTGAGAAGGCGGGAAGGTCGTTGAATGGCCAGCTAAACGGAAATTTGGGTATGACGAGCGAAATCGAAGAGGAGTTGGTTGAGGACTTCAGTTGAGCGCAATGAGGAGGAGATCGCTATCATCACCTTTCGTGTATTGATAATTGTGGCTCGCTCGTGGACACGCACCATAAATGCAAGCATCATTGCAGCAGGCAACAAGGCAGCACAGCCACAGTGTGTACATGTTGAGAGCGTTCAGTCCAGTGGAGATAACATCAGGGTCGGTTGTGTTTGTGCCTGAAAAGGCTAATTGATAAACGACATGTTGGGATGTGCCCGTTTTGCTATGTAACTGGTAGGGCAGAGCAATGTGTACACTTGCCATCTGTTTGAAGTCTGGCTACTACTGTGCAAAATCTTGCCAACTGCGCACACACTATCTCACAACTTGGGGATATTGTGTAGTTGGAACTTGCAGGAAAAGGCCGGCAGACCACAATTGGCTTTCCTGTTTATCTCAGGTGCAGCGTGTGGTTTTGTGGTTCAGCTCCCAACCTCAAACATTCGCACTTTACATCATCGGGCTGTAGCCGTGTTTGGTATGCTCTGCAGAGGATGCACAATCAGCCATGAAGTGCGTCTCATATCAAGCAGACAGAGGTTTGGTGTACACCCACGTGTGTGTTACATTTCTCAACACAACACATGCAATAAACTCACCGCGTAGGTCGACCTCCTGCATATCCTGCATCACGACCTGCTGCTCCCCTCCATTCCCGTTCTGTCCCCCGTTCATCACTTCCGCCGGCTTCACGTCGTCCGCTCTGTAAAACACGTGCTTGTACACCATGGATGCCAGAACGGCCCCGACAATAGGGCCCAGCCAGAAGATCCAGTGGTCGTCCCACTGCCACGCCACCACGGATGCGCCGAAAGAACGAGCCGGGTTGAGGGAAGTACCCGCGAAAGGGATCGCGACGAAGTGGGCGACGGTCACGGCGAAACCGATGGCGAGGGGAGCAACGTTGCTAGGACCCCTGGGAGTGGGGTGGAGTGTTAGAGTGTGTCACAGAACGGAATTGTGCATGTTATGCGTGTGCGTGTACATACGCATGCGCTTGCACACGTGTGTGCATATCCATGTGCGTATGAGCGGATAACTCGTGTGTGCGTGTGCGTGCGCATGATTACAGCTCACCTCTTGTCGACGGCGGTAGCGAAGATGACAAACACCAGTACAAACGTCAGTATGATCTCCATGAGCAGTGCCGATCCCGCCGACACCCCTTCATTCAGTCCATTCGCTCCCACAAACTGCCTTCCCTCCGGCATCGCCCCTTTGAACAGCGCCGCACCCACAACAGCTCCCGATAGCTGCGCTCCCACATACATCGCCGCCCTCACCACCGATATATTACCCGTGAGCACCATACTGACTGTGACAGCAGGGTTGATGTGTCCACCTGATAACGCGGCTGTCGCTGAGACTAGTAATGTGATGGAGAGACCGAAAGAGAGGGAGATGACCAACACGCGAGCGGCGTCCATGTGGGACTCGATACCCAACACGGTGTCGTTGACGGCACCCATCGTGATGAAGAGGAAGAGGAGGGCGGCGATGAACTCGGCGGCCGCGGCGCGCCAGGCGTCCCAGGATAGGTAAGCGTCCTTCTCAATCTGTGATGAGAGGTGTTGTTGGTGTTGGTGATGGTTGTGAGCATGTGGTTGTACATGATGCAGAGGGTTGAGGCATGATGGGTGGGTTCAATGACTGTGTGTGGAGATACAGACACAAAAACGTTATGTGTACGTGTGCACGTGTGTGGTGCACACGTTGCATCACAGGAGCAGTATGAAGGTTGTTGCGTGGATGGCGTGTGTGTGCACGTGTACACACACAGACCACTTCAGCGCATACGATTGCAACAGCCATCCGTAAGTTGGTGTGACTGTGGGTTTCACTACACACTGGTGTCATTGTCTCACCTTGATTCTTGTGGCGTTCATAGCCGACGTGACGAACCCCACTGCCGGCGCGAGTATGACCGTCATTGGGGCCATCGCCGCGGCCTTCATGCGCTCGGACACCGTCGGCGCGTGGTGGAGCACCGCCTGGGGCGCCATGGTGGGGCAGTTGATCTGGGTATGTGCCCGCAGGCACTTGGCTCCTTGCCCTCCCCCTCCCCCTCGCCCTCCTCGTCCTTACCCTCCTTCCCCTGAACCTTCTACTACTCCTCCTCCTCACCCCAAACAGACCCACAAGCTGTGAGAGCGTGACACGACTTGTGGGGTATACACACACCCGGGGCCAAAAATACACCGCCGCTATTGGTAGGGTGTCACGGAGGGGTGCCATCGGACGGCTGCTACAGTTGCTTTGACTCCAAAGGGACGTGATCCAACGGCTGAAGGCGAGGATGTCACGTGACTAGTGGATATATCGAGCCATCAGCTTAGCGACGGCTGAGCGATATCTGCGACTCGGATGGCGTGGCGAAGCTGCCTATGCATTGCGTTGGCGGCGGCGGCGGTGCCGGTGGTGGCATCGGCGAGAGACACAACAGTGCGTGAGAGTTGCGAGAGAGAACCACCCGAACCAACCTTGTTGAGGTTGGACGGTTGGCGAGGTCGAAGCACTTGTGGGTGGTGGGAGTGGCTGTAGTGTAAGTGTTAGTGGGAGGCGTGATGGATCCCACACGGAGGGTTGTGGCGGAGGTGTTCAGGATTAGGAGAGAAAGAGGAGAGGCAAGACAAGGTGCGAAGTAGTTAAGTACTATGTCTCCTCACAGTCAACCCAAACTGTTACCACCTGGTGGTTGCCTTCAACTTGAGCTGATACTGCACGTTGATGTTGTGTACGTGCGACCCTTGCGCGTGTAAATTTGTGCACGCTCAGGTGTCTGTATGTATGTCTGTGTCTGTGTCTGTGTCTGTTTCAGCGCGTATATGCATGAGGGCAACTGCGTAAGGGCGAGCATTTGTGTTGATGCACGACACCATGTGTCGCGTGTATGCGAGTACACACGACCAAAACAAACTCATACCAGAGTCACTGCATATGCCCTATGCACAAGCCCCACACGACAGCTCACTGCAATCAGTCTCCTAGGAAGTCATACTTACATCACTCTCTCTCGCACTCAATCACAGACGACCCCCCTGACCTCGACACCCTGACCGCCTTCCTCGCCCGCGCCGCCGCCTACGCAGACCCCACCTCCTTCGCTTTCCTCAACACAGACACCCTCACAACAACAACAACAACAGAGGACTCAACCACTACCTCCAACAATGATGCTGCGGTCGCCAAACTCGCTGAGCTCTGCGCACGGGTGAGTGAGATGTGTTGTTGGTTGTAGGGAGGGAGTTGGAGTGGGGTGGGGTGGGGTGGGGATGTGACATCTGTTGTGTTGGGGTGTGGGCAGCAAGTCGGGTTGAAGGGAGACCCCTCGCTGGAGTGCATCAAGCTGCAGCTCAGATACGATGCGGTGGCGGCAGACCACGCGGCTGCAATGGACTCGAGGTGGGTGGGTGGGATGGTGGGTGTAGATGTGCGGGTGTGGGTGTGGGTGTGGGTGTGGGTGTGGGTCTGAGTGTAGGTCAGTTGCAAAACAGCGATGTTGTGACATTCACACACACACACACACACACACACAGTTTCCTCGACCGCGACTCCGCCTGTTCCTCCCTCCTCTCCTCCATCCTCCGCGCCCGCACCCCGATCGGTTCCAAGGAGGACGAGTCCCTCCTCTCCCGCGTCTACACGGAGATCTTCTCGTACGTGTGCGTTCGCGCCGGGATGGACGCGTGTCTGGAGGGGGGGGATGATAGTAGGTGGGAAGGGGAGGCGATGGCGGCGATGGAGAGCGCGTTCCCGAGGGCGGGGATGAGGAGGTTCTTTACGGGGACTATGGGGGAAAGGGAGGAGCAACTCAAGGTGGGTGGGTGGGTGGGTGTGTCTCTTGCACACAACAAGCCTAGTATGCACGCATGCGCATACACAGCTGGTTGTCCAGCTGCGTGCACGCGTCAACATGTACACGACCCACCATATCACATACGCGCGTACACATGCAATTGTCATGTCGTGTATGTACGCTGCATAACCGGATGCGTCAGCACAGGCTGATTGGTTGTCTGCACAAATGCTGCTGGGTGTACTTGCGCACGCGAGTACGCACACACCTGTAAATTACGACACACTTCGTCTGGCACGCTCTACATACACACACACATCAGCACACGCACGCTCATATATACACATCTGTCGCTACTATGCAGGAGCTGGCCAACGTCGTCCTCGGCATCCGCCTCTTCAACAAACTCACCCTCACCAACGCCAACCCCACCCTCCTCTCCTCCTCCGACCTCCCCGACGTGGGCTCCTCCTTCTCCTCCCTCTCCTCCCACCTCCAAACCCACCTCTCCCACCTCCTCCACCTCACCCACACCCACCTCACCACCCTCACCTCCGTCCTGGACACAAAGGAGTGGCGCCGTAAACTAAACCCAAGACTAATTGATTCAGCAGTGATTGACAGACTGAAGACGGAGATGGTGTATCACGCCCAAGTGATGGAGTATTGCGAGAGTGGGGTGAACTATGTGGAGAGGGTGGGGGAGGAGGTGGAGAAGATGAGGGGGGAGATGGAGGAGATGGCGAGGAAGGTGCAGGGGATGGTGGGAGATAGGAGTGCGGTGGGAAAGGAAGAGGTGAGTGGGGGTGGGTGGGTCGG
>RHPI01001116.1:482462-514156 GCA_009103225.1 Chlorokybus atmophyticus | reverse complement strand
GGTTTTGTTATGTTGCAACACCTGTTGTGTCTGTTAGGTGTTTCCCATCTTTCAAGCTATGGCAAGGCTTCATCTGGCCATGGTGGAGGAGAAGGCCGCTCTGGACGTGCGCGTGGCTGCCGCCAAGACTCTACCGCAGGGAGACAAACTGCCCTTTAATACCGTCATCACAAAACAGGTAAGGAGGACACACACACAAAGACACACATTGCACCAAATTCAACAATCTTGGGTAACCCTCTTGTTGTTGTTTACTCCACACACAGGATTTGAAAGAGGTTCAGTCCTTCGCCAAAGGCGCAGAAGAGCGCAAGCTCACGCTGTTGGGTTCCTTGCCAACATCCATTCCAGAGAGTGGTGTTGAGAGGGTGAGTTGGGCGGATGTGTGCACAACAGTATCAGCACCAAGTGGTGAGGGTGACAACAAAGAGGAGGTGAACAATGTGGACCCGCCGCGCCTTGAGCTTGAAGGCTTCTGCCCTGTCGCGCTCGCCGTGCGAGGCGTACCTATAAGGGGCGACACTTCTGGCGTCGAAGTGGCCAAGTTCCAGGTGGGAGGAAGTGCCTATATGTAGGGATGTGTATGAAGTTGTTACAGCTGGGATGTCGTTGTTGACAGACTCTGCTTTTGTTGTCTCAGGGGAATTACTATGCCATGAGTAACGCGCGTGCGCTGGCGTTGTTCTGCGAGACTCCCGCGCTGTACCTCCCCAACATGACCATCGGTCCCTCTCCCTCTTCTTCCCTCTTTCACAAGCGCCTGACCAAGTTACCGGCCCTCCTCCGGCTGCTCGGCATTACTGATGACTGCGCGCCTCAACTTGCGCTCACACGCATACGCCTTTCGCTCACGTCAACGCCATTGATGTATGCCCACATGAACTTGCACACATACGCGCATGCGCATATGCGGGCACACGACACTTACGTACACACACAACACACATGCGTGCACACCTACACACACATGCACACGTGCACGCACAGATACAAGTACGTACGCACGCACGCGAATACGTGCCTACGAATGCGCGTTTGTGCGTAGGTGTGGATACGGGTGTCTGTATACACGTGCAAAGGCATGTTCAAGCGCAGCCACGTGCATACACACATGCGTGTGTGCATGTTAACACATCTCGTTGTTCCTTCAGGTGTGACTTTGGTGCGCAGACCGTGGTCCACCCAACCGAGCGTCGTGTGGACCCCAGCTACGAGTTCAGCGAGTGGGCGCTACGGCGGCGGCTGCTGCGACTGACCGACCTCACGCACAAGAAGACCACGTCGCAGCAGACGCACGAGAGCCACTTCAGACGGGAGAATGACTCGCAGACGTGGCTGCCGAAGCAGGTGTGGCTGTGGCTGTTGTTGCTGTTGCTGTTGTTGTTGTTGCTGTTGTTATTGTTGTTGTTGTTGTTGTTGTTGTGCGCGCATGTGTGTGTGTGTGCGTGTGTGTGTGCGTGTGTGCGCGCGCTTGTGCGTATGTGAGCATGCGTGTGTATCACGGATGTCCTCATGTGTATGCGTGTGTGCTTGTGTAAGTGTGACTGAAGTGGATGTGAGCATGACACTTGTTGCTCTTAGGTGGCGACGAATACTGGGGTGAGTCGGCATACGAAGATGCCGAAGCGAGTGCAGTACGTCGCGGGGTTGAGGGGGGCGCCAGATACGAAAATGAATGTTGTAAACCTTACGCTTGAGGTGTGATGTAGTTTAGACTATAAACTATGCCGGTGATTACGATTCATAGCATGCCAACATGTATGCTAAGCTTATAACGTCGAATCATTGAAAATAATAAATATATGAGATGCTTACATAACATACACACATTATGTAAATGCAGATGCTCATTCGGCTGTTGACCATGTTTGATGACGCAGTAACTATAGCGTGTAATCAATTAGCGTTACATGGTAGAGTGGATCAGTTAGAACGAGGGTGAGTAGTGGCGGCATGTCTTTGGGGTATGGGGCCTGCCCCGACCTCGTACCGCCAAAAACGCGGCCGTTTTAACCACTGACTGTGCTGCAATTGCACCGAATCCCTAGCGACTTTTGGTCGCCGTTGGTAAGCAGTTGCTGCAGAGATTGTTTTCAGCATCTTTGCAATGATTGGCCACTTTGTTGCCTTTTTCAGCAACGGCTGTTGTCACCGTTGCGATCCCATTTGATCAAATTCATGCGTGACCAAATGGTGGCCTAACGATGCGATTTTTCGTTTAGTTGAATCTTAACATGAAGGTAATTCAGGTTAGCATTATTTTAATGATGGTAACCTTGGCATTACGTACTGAATATGTTGGCACGTACCGTGGCGTGAACATTACGTTGGATTAAGTTTTGTAACACTTAACTGCAGGTTGCTAGCCATATTGCATCATATTGCAGCATATTTATCAATATTATTACTGTAACACATTTAAATGATCAACATGCAGCCATAAGCGGCCACGTATGCAGAACTGTGCTCAATTGTACATTTATTGGCATGCGTTTTAACAATTGGATGTGCTTTGGACGGCCAGGATCGTTTTTGAACAGATCTAACGGTGTAACGCTTGTTCTCGCCGCCTAGCCAATGAGAAGCAGGCGGGCCGCACATACTGCCGCGCAGCCCGGGTACCGTGTGATGGCCCTATGGCGCGGGATGTGATGTAGGTTGAATGCCGACAGGCCGGCCGGCCCGACCAATAGGCGTGATGGGCGTAATGAATCTGCGCTTATAGCATATGTATGCTCTTAACGTTCAAGAGCATCTTATGCTCTTAGTCGCCAAGAGCATAACCCTTCCAAGAGCATACGATTTTTGAGGCACAGCCCACTCGACCATAAAAGACTTGGTGCTTTTATGGTCGATTTGTGGTAATTTAATTAATGTACCTTCCCGTTACATTCCCCCCCACTTTCGAACGCTGACGTCCTCGACAGCTGCGTATGCTCAGCTGGGGAATTATCCCAGGGGTTTGTTGGGTCAGGCACCGGCCCCATGGTCAAGGACCGGCCAATTTAGGCCCATACCGGTTAACGCGCGCATAGCGCACCGCTGCCGGTTTCAACGATCGCATCGCGACAGGCAGGTTTTGCCTGCAGCGCCAATTGAACGTCGGTGCAACCGCCATTAAGCAAGTCGCGACCCATCGATGATGCCACTTATGAAGTGACCATTTACAATATTATTAGATCGAGAAACAACGACCACGAAATTCGTGTGTGCAAGGCAGGAATCGAACTCGGGTCTCAAGCTCCGATGACCAATGTTACAGCCCATTCAACCATAAAACACTTGGTGCTTTTATGATCGAGTTGTGGTTACTTAATGTACCTTCCCGTTACAGCTGCACTGTTACAAAGGAAGTGTACGGTACATTTCCTCATCCCATCCACTACTACGGCACGCACATAGCTTAGAGGGTTATGGTGGGAGTGTGTGTAAGCTATTCCCCTTGGTTAAACTATAGAGTATATGTGCTTTATTGGTTGGCCGATTGGTACACGTGGTCTCAAACCACATGTACCAAACAGGGAGGCTCCCTGCTTTACGCAGATGGTTGCTTCTTGCTGTGCTGCCCTGCCTTGGCCACTCCTATTGCCTGCTTGAGGGTCTTATTGTCTAGGTATATGCGGTCAAAGTTAAGTTGTACAAGCTCTGCCTTGGCCACCGCCTAGTCTATCACTGCCTGCTTGTTGTTTGCTTCTCACTTGTACTATGCATGCGTGCACTGGTGTGCAACACATTTGGCCCCTTTCTGCTTGAGCACATTTGCTACCAGATTGAGTGCAAGTTGTGTGGCTATTCTTGCATGTGGCTCATATCAAGACCATTTTTCACATCTCTCATACCGTATACACGTAAGACTTGCATTGCAAGAAGTGTTGCGATGTTATCTGATAATACATACTTTCCCGCGGACCAGCCCTGGTCCGCGCGTACGGACCAGGGCCAAGTTGCCCGGGCGGCTTAAGGTCCGGACCAGGGTCCCCCCCCGCCTTGGTCTGCACGCGGGGACCAGGCTGGTCCTAACAGTACGTAATTGTCCCATGGTCCCCCGAAAACCGAACCAGGCAAGGCGGCTGGTGACGATGCTGCGCGCCTGGGTTCGAGCCGTCCGAGTCCCCGCAAATGCACTGAATGGTGCGCTTTTTCATGGGGAGGGGGGTAAATTGAGTTTAACCGATTAGGAGTTGACTGCCTTATACTTACTTAACTGGCGTCACTTGCCCTTGCCATCTGCGATACTACACAATTCATGCAACCATGTCCGCAAGATAAAAACATATACAGTCAGGCTAGATAACCCTAATACAAATTATTGTTGAAACTCGGTCGATCGCAGTAGCGACCGAGCTGAACCGCGGCACCAACCGCGGCTACCGCGGTCGGTACCGCGGTAGCCGGTTACTTGATGGAGCCAAGGAGCAAAAGGTGCGACTTGACCGCGGCCAAGTAACCGACCTTCATACCAGAGCAACATGTGCGGCCTAACTACGGCTAACTGACCGAATTAAGCCACTGTCAGTTAGCCGGCAGCCTAGATTCTCCGGTACACCGCCGCCAGCCGTGGTTAGTGCACTAAAGCAGCACTGGTACGCAAAAGTGCCGCTGCGGCGACCGGGCGCCAACGTACCACGGCTGGCGGCGGCCCTGTTATCTAACAGGGCATGCGAGTGACATGCGTGAAGTGGGTGGCCGGATGCCACATGATTGTTCTTAGGACTATTCTACAGCACAATCCAATATTAATAGTGCATATCCGCGCTAAGTGCATAAATGTACCTAGTATCGCTGTTCTTAGAGGTGACACCTTGTATGCAACTTTGCACCTTGGCCATGACTACATGACAGTATAAGTCATTAGAGACATAAAAAGAGCCATATTGTGTTGTGTGCATCCGCTTTCTATGGCATGAATACAAGGACAGCATGCGCACGTACAAGCAATAGTAGCAGAGTATATATGTCTCATAATCACTTATGCTACGACACCGTTGCCTTTAGCACATGAACTTTTTAATTGAATAAAAGAAGGTGCGCCGCATGCATCTTGTTAAAAATTCATCAATGCACTTTGCAAGGTGCTTGAACTCTTGCGTGTCTCCGCACATGATTAGATACATCAACCGTTGTTATATTGGCAGATTAAGCTTGACGAGCATGTACGTTTATACTATTGCTACCACTCACCAAAAGGTTAAGGTGAAGGTTAGAGCTACTCCTTAGTGCAAGATCTATGCACGTAAAATTAGCGCCAATTGCGCATATCTCATGCACTTAAGGAGAATCGACAAGTTACGCACTCGACGCGTGCGCATGAACTCGATATGCGCATATTCAAGCCCGATGGTATGCGCCGACGAGGTTAGATTGCAAACTAAGCTGCCGCATAGTACCGAACAGCATCATCATGCCAGCGGCATACCGTGCTGCTTTTTTCCGCGTTGCGTAACATCCAATTGGCATGAATGGCAAGTTCATTTTTCATGATAATGGACTGTCAGACCCATGACAGGCGCACCAGCGTCACTCACTCGGGTGTTGTTGACCCGATGGTATGCACATAACGAGGTTAGACTGCAAACTAAGCTGCTGCATGGTACGGAACGGCATAACTTATCGGCATCATCATGCCGGCGGCTTACCGTGCTGCTTTTTCCCGCGTGCGTTCTGTAACATCCAATTGGCAACCCTATGAATGGGCAAGGTCATGTCATGACATGGACTGTTCAGTTCCATTACAGGCGCACCAGCGTCACTCACGCGGGTGTTGTGAGCGATGGCGTCGTCGTCGTCGTCCGCGGGGGCGCTGCTGGCTCTCCTCCTGTGCCTCTGCGCCGCCGCCGCTGCCCACGCCCGCAACGTCCACAATGACAACAATGGCGGTGGCTACCACGGCCCCAACGGCGGATGGCGAGGCAAAACGCCCGTTTCAAGGCATGCATGGACGCATGCATGTGTGTATGTGCATATGCGGGTGTTGTCTCATGCGTGTGTGCTTCTGCCAGTGCCTATGGGTTGAAGACGAGAAAGCTGATCGAGCTTGCTGGGAGGCGCGGGCCCTTCGTGGGCATCATCGTGCCCAACCAGTACGAGGCCCAGTACCTGCTCGACAACGCCCTGGTCCTCAACAAGAAGATACCCTCCATTGACTTCTCCGGAAGAAGGTGGGGATAGGCAGCTAGTTGTGAGGTTGTGTCACATTGTGCCTGCATGCACGCGCCTGTACGTGTATGTGTTTGCAAGGGCTCTGGCGCATGTATGCACACAAACACACGCGTGTGACACAACTACAACCCCCTGTGTGTCCGTACCCGTACCAGTACCTGCACCCGTGCCATGCCAGTGCTTGCGCTGGGTTTTGTGTGTGTGTGGTTGTGACCCACGCACGCACTTGTGACCAACCCAACATATCACAATCCAGGTTCTACATCGGCAAGGTCTCTGGCAAGAGCGTGGTCGTGGCCGTGACCGGTCTCGGTATGGTCAACTCGGCTCTGACGACTCAGGCGATGCTGGACAACTTCGCCGTGGAGTACGTCGTGCTGTACGGCATTGCGGGGTCCCTGGACTCCTCACTGAAAGTTGGAGATGTCACTGTGCCGTCGCGGTGGTTCCACTCGGGACTCGTACTGTGGCAGGTGTGAGCTGGTCTCTCTCTCTCTCTCTCTCTCTCTCTCTCTCTCTCTCTCTCTCTCTCTCTCTCTCTCTCTCTCTCTCTCTCTCTCTCTCTCTCTCTCTCTCTCTCTCTCTCTCTCTCTCTCTCTCTCTCTCTCTCTCTCTCTCTCTCTCTCTCTCTCTCTCTCTCTCTCTCTCTCTCTCTCTCTCTCTCTCTCTCTCTCTCTCTCTCTCTCTCTCTCTNTCTCTCTCTCTCTCTCTCTCTCTCTCTCTCTCTCTCTCTCTCTCTCTCTCTCTCTCTCTCTCTCTCTCTCTCTCTCTCTCTCCAGTGCATTGTTCACTCTGTGTGCATGGTTTGTTGAACAGCGCAACGGTGATTCCGTCAACACCGAACTGCCGCTGGAGCCTTTCGGCGACTACTCACGCCAGTATGGCTACCTCCAGTTCGACCAGTACAACGTCAACGGTGAGTGCGTGTGTGACAACGATGTATGGCTGACGACTGCATGGTAGCATGTGGCATCAGAGGGGTCACCCACACTGTGTGCGCATGCTTGTCTGTGTGAATCTGTGTGCGTGGCTGGGTGCCTGAGTGTGCATGCGCATATATATATAGTGTGTGTGCATGTGCGGGTGTGTATGTGTGCGTGCGTGCGTGTGGGGTGGGTATGTTTGCCTGTGCCTGTGCGCGTGCACTTGTGCATGCGCGTGAACGCATTTGCACAATGCGTGTGCCTGTCCACGTGCACACATACACGTGCATGGCGCAGAAACCCAATGCATGCATGTCTCCCTCTTGCAGGTGCTGGAGTCGCGAACACTCTCAACCGTTTCTGGCACCAAGCCGAGGAGCTTTTCCAGCAAGGTACCGGCGTCGACGGCGCTCCCCCTACCCGCAACCACACTTTCTACTACCCCGTCTCCTCTACCCTCCGCGCCGCCGCCGCCGCCGCCGCCTCTACCGTCGTACTAGACCGCTGCGTCGACGAGGCCGCGCAGACGGGCTGCGTGCCTCAGCAGCCTGCTGTGCACGCCGAGGGTGTCGTCACAGGGACGAGTGCGAACGTCTTCGTTGACAATGCCGGGTGGAGGCAGCATCTGTTCGAGGAGTTTGGAGCGCAGCTGGCGGATATGGAGACGGTGGCGTCCCTCATGGTGTGCACCTCGAACAACGTGCCGTTCGTGGCGTTCAGGTCGCTGTCGGATCTGGCTGGGGGAGGGAGTGCGTCGGCGAATGAGATCAACGACTTCTTCGCCTTTGCCAGCCGCAACGCTGTCAAGTTCCTCACAGCGTTCCTCGCGTTGGTTTGATTCATCCGGTGCAGCCATTTGGGTGGCTGTGATACCATTTTGGTTGGCTACACGCTTGATATACAGGGATTTTGTAGTCAGTTGCATGGCTTGCGTACTATAGAGAGCTTGAGCGCTCTATATAAGTTGTAGTACGTAGTTAGGCTCGCTGATGATAGTCTTAGCAACGTTTATACAACAGTAGCCAGAGGTAGTCAGCTAAGCTCCTATATCTATGTACTCAGTCAAGTATATGATTTGCGACCTGCCTCGCATATGGATAACATGCCATGGCTCCAAACTCCCTATCCTCCAAAGATCTTGTGAGAACCAATGTAGCCTTCTAAAATTGCATAATGCTTTGCATCCAGCTGAAGACACACATGGCATCTATATGATATACCCTCTAGATGGCAAATATCAAGTGGAACCAACCTCCAACACTGCGTTTGAGCGTTTCAAACAGCATGCGCAGCGCGCAGCAGCAGCCAACACAACCCCAGTCGAGAAAGACATGCGCAGAAGGGGAGTGGCTAACGGGGGGTCTCCCCGATTGAACACATTCATTTTGGTGGGATGACTGATGCGCAATGGCAGAAGGTGGCGAGTGGCAGGGAATGCAAGTGGATTCAGGCATTTCAGACCCACGCTCCCAAGGGCTTCAATAAGGAACCCAAATGAGCACGCATATCACGACCAGCATACTTCAGAGCTAAGATGGAGTGGTGTTGCGTGGTCGTCACTTTCGTCCACCTGTTGTCGTCCCAGATTATGTCTATGTGCGCATCTTTGCTTACAGAAACTACGCACGCCGTTTGCGTTTCATACAGGATCAGATGTTTGCCAGACGCTTTCGTTGCACTCTTCACGCGTACAAACACAGGAACCTCTCGAAGATGCTCAACATGTGCTTCTCCAAACGTGGCAGCAGATGTGATGTGCTTGCAGGCATGCTTGGATGCGGCACCCATGATAGCAGCAATCCCACAACACCTGCAAAGGACTTGGCAGCAGCCACGAGTGGTGTGGAAGTTTGACGAAGTGCTGGGGAAATCGCTGTGCATCGCGGGCCTTTCGTCACAACACCAACAACACCAACAAGGGAGCAGCAGGATAAATGTGCATGCGTATGCATGACATCTGAATATGCAGAGTTTGCTCTTCCTACTTTGCAGCATAATGTGTCGTGTGATTATGCATTGGCATTGTCACCGGTGTGGCAAACTTTACTCAAATGCGGGGTTAAGTTTGAGATGCTCATCAAGGCGAATTTTGCAGTATGTGTACCAGCAGTGACTAAGAGTCTGTACGAGTATGCAGAGGCTCATCAACGGAGCACAACCAGCCAGGGGTACTGCAGCAATGGGTGCAAGCAGTCATTCAAGAGATTATGTCTCATATTTCTATGCGCATGCACTTGTTGCCAGCCACTGACCT
This sequence comes from Chlorokybus atmophyticus, assembly GCA_009103225.1. NCBI lineage: Eukaryota > Viridiplantae > Streptophyta > Chlorokybophyceae > Chlorokybales > Chlorokybaceae > Chlorokybus > Chlorokybus atmophyticus. Next base: position 504,820 of record RHPI01001116.1, on the reverse strand, counting down.
CTCCAGCTACAAAGTAGATGCCATGGCCAATGCCAACAACAAGCAACTGCACAGCCATTTCATTATTACAGAAGTAGATAAGTGTGCTGGGACGTTTGCTGTGGTTTGCAGAGCTTACTATTTGGCATGCTTGCGTGCTGAATTGCAGACTGATACTTACCAGCTGCAGAGTGACAGCATGCAGGTCATTCTGCAGCTGCATCAAGAGTTTAACCAGCAGCATGACTTTCGTACAGCCCCACCTGGCAGCACCCAATGTACACCGCACATGTACCTCACCATCAAGGTGCACAAGTCGCCACCAGCCCCACGTTTCATCGCTGCTGCCTTCAACACATCGCTGACGGAGGCCAGTCAATGGCTGACCAGAGCATACAAAGCAACGGAAGATGTGGTGGACATGTTATGGCAGAAAGCTGTGGGGTTGCCAGAGGCTAGGCACAGCTGGATTCTCAAGGATTCCCTCGCATTCGGTCGGTTGAGACAACACCTCAACACCGCCAGGACAACGCTGGGACTTCACTACCTTGTATACCAAACTGCAGCAGCCAGACTTGTGGCAACGGATGTGTAGCTTGGACAAGGTGTTCGCGAAGATGCATGCTGTGCACAGGGCCACACACCTACATATCACGTTGCTCCAAGGGGAAACCACACACAAGTGGGTGTGTGGTGCCACAGTGACAAGCACGGAGGGAAGCACACGTACTTTCACTGCAGCACAGCTGCATGCTTTGCTGCAGTTTGTGCTGGCTAATCTGTTTGTGCAGACATCAGCAGATGGCGTGTAAAGGCAGTGCATAGGAATACCAATGGGAAGTAGTGCGGCGGTCTACTTGGCGAACAACACGCTTTTCACACACGAGCTTAGACTTCATCATTCGGTTCAAGGCTTTGGGTAACCCTGCATTGTTGCTATGCTTTGCCACATGCATAGTACGCTATGTGGATGACTTGTTTATGGCGGGGGTCGATGAACTGCAAAGTGCGCTTTACTTGTCACTTACAGCACTTGCAGGTATCTACCCGCAAGGCATGCTGACAGTGACGCAGTCAGCGGCAGGGGTAGCTGTGCCGTTTTTGGACTTACATGTGTTCCAGACCCAAAATATGGGGCTGTGCATGAAGGTCTACAACAAGCGACTGCTCCCAGCCTATGAAGGCATCCTGGTCAAGCGTGCACCACATCCTCACTCCAACATTGCAAGAACCACAAAGCAGGGAGTGGTCGTGGCGCAGTGCATCAGCTTCATGCGCATCTGCACATACAGATCACAATTGTTGGCTGAGATGCTGCAGCTGCTAGAGGACATGTGCAGAGATGGACACAATCAGAGACAACTCTTGCGGAGACTGAGAGGAAAGTTGTGGAACATGCCCGAGAGGGTATGACACCAACTGCAGGCAGCTGTACACGATGCTTGTGCAAAAGTTGGACGCTAAGCAATGACCAACGGAGGCGGGTGACAGGTAAGTCCAGGTAAGCTCTGTTCAGAGTCAAGTGCGCGGAGCAGATCACTGCCCGCATGCAAGTCAGGTCGTGCTGCTACTACTAACTGCTGACCTACTGCCTACTCACACTGCACACTCATGCAATGCCCTGTTATGCAATTCACAACTGCTTAGCACTGTGCACTGTGCCAAGCGAAGAGCCGTTGTGAGTAGTGCAGGACTATGAAGGCCTGGGCTGGCGGCGCAACCTTTTGGGGCCGTAGAAGTCCGGACGTGTATGCTGCTGGTGGCGAGGGCATCGCTGACATCTCCTGCGCAGTGTTGGCAGGTGAACTTCTCCCCGTGTCTTCACCTTCCCCCACCCCATGCCCCACGCACCCCCACTCTCGTGTCTAGTTCATTTAGCTAAGCTTAGTGGGCCCCCACCCAGTCTGTGTCAGGCGCTCTTGTGTTGTATGCTGTTGTTTGCCTTGTAATGCCACTTGCTCTGTGACCCTACTTGGCCGCTGCTGTTGCAACAACCATCAGTTGCATCACTATGCTTCGGCTGTGTTTGTGTGCTGTCTCATAGGGGTTTTTCCGGCAATAAATTTACCCCAGGCCCCTACCATCACTGCCAACACGTTTTTCTGCATTCACTGTCTATAGATTGCGACATGCCGCGCATGAATACTATACACAGTATGTCATCGACTTTATTCAATGTCAACTACCTAGATAAGATAGTATAAACACTATCAGACAACTGCAACACATGACAGTAATCTACACATTGACCTTTGTGACTGTTACAAGTATGCACTGTAGCCATACGCAGAAGATTGCGCGTTGAAGCTGGCAGTGCTGGTAGCACTGCTTGGCGGTTGTTGTGTTTGTTGCTGCTGCTGCTGTGCTTCTTGTTGTTGGTTTGCACTCGAGACGGGTGAGACCGGTGGGCGCACTTCACTCCTGCCCGCCAGGTGTGCACGCGCGGGCACAACAAGCAGCAGGCCCTCATACGGAGCATCATCAATCTGCTTGCTTGCATCAACCTGCTTTTTGCCGTAACCCTTACCTGGATCAGCACCATCATCACCAAACTTGCTGTCGGACTCGGACACGATGCCCAATGTGGGTTTGCCGTCTGGTTGCACGATGACCGACCACACGTGCGTGCTGGCGGGGGCCTCTTCATCAAACTCAACATGTAGTGAAGGCGCGTCAGGGGCGGCGTTCACGCGCTCGCGAGCTCTGCGCCTTGCTCGCCGCCTTTTCAGACACACATTTGTGGCGTGAAGGCCCGTGAGTATGAGAAGGATAACTCCAACACCAAGGAAGATAAGAATCCAGTACGGCCTCGGTGCAGCGAAACCGGTGTAAGCTTTGATGCAATTGTTGTAGCATTGCGGATCGCTCGTGAAAGACTTGGTCACTAAGCAGCCGTTCGGCACAGGCCCAGAGTGAAACTGCTTCTGCAATGTATACAACTAGTTAGAAGCAATGTTCAGAGCTGACCCAACAAGAGAAATCCAGCTGCAACCGTGAGGTACTTACCGACGGCCTGTTCACGTCATAGCCAGCGATGTAGGTCAGCGTGCTGTCAATGAGCAGCAGATTGGACTCGGAGTCCGCATTGTTGTAGTCAAAGCTGCCGAGCTGTCCGTCTATCAGCCTGGCCAGGCAGTAGGAATTGGAGGCTGTCCCGGTAACCGTCAACACGCCCGCGGAGAACATGCGCACCAGCATCAACATCCCCATGTAGTACTGCATGCAAAGATAGTTGCTCAGCGCCGGAGCCTCCCTGTTGCAATATGTGGCTCCCTGTTGTTGGGCCTGCAACAATAACAACGTCAACCACAAGTTGCGATGGGGAGAGAGTCGAGCCGCAGTGATATTGTAGGGGACAATACCTGCTGGACAATGTTGGATTGAGTCGCATACGAGGCTGCACTTAGAATATTGTCAAAACTGAAAGCCGTCAGCGCAATGGTTAGCAACCCGGACTGCAACTCAGTTGCAGCAGTGTTGTTGAGCTCAGCTGCCAAGGCGTTGCTGGCTGCCAGGGTGAGATCAGCAGCATACAAAAGCGGATCCTGTGCACACAATAAAAATGACATTAAACTAAACCACAATACATGACTGATGTTGTCAGCTGGCGCGCACAAGTAAGCTGTATCCATTTCAACACAACAACGCAGCACGGGAGTGGTGCGACTTCAAGAACAGCCGATACCTCAGGTGTGGTCAAGGACTCCAGCTGTTGCTTTTCCTGCAATTGTACCAGTGCCAGCTGGTATGTGTCAACTGGACTGGTACCATTGAGTGTGCTTGCGAGAGCTGCCGTATGCAGTGCTTCACTGGATATCTGGAAAGCAACCTGTGGACCAGTCCATCACATGTGAACCAGTCAATTGATAGCCGCAAGTCTGAGTTTCCGCGGCGTCATCACATGATATACGAGGCAGTAGTTCTGGTCACTTGGAAGTGCATTCGACATACATCTAAGAACACTGTCGACACCGGAGTGGTTTCAGTGCTCGTCTGCGGCACACCGTTTTGAAGCACTGTAGTTGTAAGGAACTGCACGGCTTGCATGGCTGGCAGTACGAGTGGCACAATGCCTCCATCTTCCTCTAGAGCTCGCCGGCTCTGCTGTCAACAATGTGTCAAGCACTAATCAAGGTCAATCCTAGAGAGAACTTTCGTGGCATGTGCAAGGAGCTTGTCCTGAAACGTCACCATCAGAAGCCATGACAAGAAAGCAAGAGAGAGCAGCTTCACTGCTGCAGGCAATTGACATCATGCTGATGTGCGAGTCTGTCCTAGGATTACGAGACTGTCATAGTGATTAGAACAGCGCATCCTGCTGTGAGTTCACTCTCTGTATACTGACAAGCACAACGCGCTGCTCAATCCACGTGAACGGTTACAATGCATAGTTCACATGCATGCTGCGCACCTGTAGTGGCTTTGCCTGCCAGAAGCGAGTGCTTTTGGACGCCGCTGAAGCAACTGTTCCTACTACTAGCAGCCAAACAACAGCTGCAACAACAGTCCGCAGCATGCCAGCAAGCCCTACTTAGTTGAGCAAACCCAGCACCATGCTTGTGGGATGAACTCGACCAGTACTGCTAGCTTTGAACAGCACAATGAGTGACCTGCTGACAATAGAACAAACGTGTTGGTACAAGGGCGCAGTCAGGTGCTTGTGTCTTGCAAGACAAGCAGTCCCAAGCTGATACATAGCTGTTGATCCGATAGCAGCAACATGCGCGAGCAGCATAAGCAGGAAACCGACCAGGCGTGCTTAAGACTGGTAAATCAAAGCAACGTTGTAAAGGCAAGATACCATCAAACCAACTGACAATGACGCAGTTCTGTGCTCATTGCTTTAAACCACACGCCCCTCACCATGCAGCCGCTAAGCGCGCTATTAAGAGTGACCCCTGCTGCTATCTTGACTGTAGTAAGTGCAACTGACCAAGCAATTAATTGGTCAGTTGCAATTACTTTGAATCAGCCCAGGTCCAGGTAACAAGCTCATTCTGCCCACCCTTGGTCCGGCCCCACCGTGTCCTCATGCTCCGCTGCCGCCGCCGCTGTCCTGTCCTGGTGCCACGCGGCGTGATGTGAATGCAGACACATCGTGGCCTCGCTGAGGGAATGCAATCAACATCATCATGCAATACAAGCTTTGCAAGTTGCAACCTGCAGGGGTTGCAATTTGCAAAGCATGAAACGCAACGGTACAGCATGAAAACCTTGCCAACAGGCACCATTATGGTAAGGACTTGCATTATTGTTAGGGAGCAGGTGTGACGTAAAGGCATCTCATAGCAGCAGCATGTGAAGGATATTTCAACATGCGTAATTGTAATCATGCAAGCGGGTGTTCATATTGTGCACACGTGGCATACAAGATATTATGTGTACGCAATTTAATATGACTCAAATTTCAGCTTATTACATCTTCTATTACTTAGCACATACTTAAGGTATACATATGAAGCGCGTTGTAACATCAAACCTCATTAAAGTGTTTTAATTGCTTTTATGGTATTGTGTTGTACTTTTTTACAGTATGTATGCATTATAATTAATCTTATTAAGCATAATGTTGGCATAATTTTGTTCACATCACTTGTTGCACTTGACTTTTATGGTATCATACATTTAGCACTCAGTTTTACATTGAAGTTAGAATCAATTATGTAATGTACATATTGCTAGTCCGCTCCCTCACGTGTTGCGCATATGGTTGTAATTATATAATGTAAATGTTTTACATGTATTAGATATGATGATATTACATAAGCAACGTATCATACATGCAAACTTGAAACTTTGCGCACTTGCACATTTACACATACGTACTGGCCCGTATGGTACAATACTTGCTGCATTATTCCATCATGTATTATATGTAATCTTGCGTGGTGTGATTTGTACGTGCAGTAGGCTCAAGTGCATTGCACTGCAAACCGAATGTTAATTCGACAGCATTTACTTAAAGATACCTTGTTGGTGAAGATGTGCATGCAATTAACATATATGATGGTGTTGAAAAGATTCTCACATTTGTTAGCACACAATACTGTCTGGTAACTGGTAGGCGAAGCTCTCACACATAAAGGCAAATCATGTTTGTTGTAATTTGCATGTTGCCGACCTTCAGCCAAGTGCAAATACTGTGTTGCATTACGTGTGTCGTGACGCTGTCATCAAACCATTTGAAATTAGCAAAATCTTAAAACTTTATTTTGTTTATAACATCATTACATTGCCAAACATTGAGCAATTGCACTTATTGCAAGTCCCTGGTTTAAGAGTCCAACGGCATCTTTTTCGTCCTTGATAGCGCTTCTGCAGAAGTTATTTATTATTTAAAATGTAAGTGTATATACATGAACGAGGGCGCTTACCAAACGGGCAAAGATCCATTAAGTTATGCATATGACAGAATCTTGCATATATTATATTATATGTTATTACTATAACAATAACGGCACATGTTGATAAGTAGTAATACATTTATTGTAAACCAGAATATTGAGCAAGTTGCACTTAGCGAGTTTTATTATCTTGATAAGCTTGGGATGGTTTCCTTGTATTCAGCATATGCTAATCTGTGATTGATTATGAGTCCTCAAGCAGCATCGGAAGATGAGAAAGTCTTCCTGCAACCTTGCACTATGCAAAGCTTGTCATTGCCGATTTCACGCTGTCTCTGTGTGTTCCTTCATATAGAGTTGCTATGCAATAGGCTGGCTCTGGGCATACATTTAATGCCGTAGAGGACTTACCTGCCGTATCGCACGTGCACGTGCACCGGTGGTGAGGGTTGTCTCCTCATTGAAGAGGTGCTCGCCATCTTTGGAAAGAAGAAATCGCATGCGGCGATGGAGCCGGGGAAAAACGAGTTGAGGTATGTAAACAAAGGTGGTGTATGTTTCATGTTATTACTATTTTCTTTGTTCCCAACCTTTGAGCCTTGTATGAAATGGCCGTGCATGTCGTAGCTGCCAGGGCCGCTACCCGCAACTGCTTGTAGCCTGCTGTGTAGCTGCGTACCTAGCCTAGTGTCCTGTGCTAGCTACTGGGAACGGTGCTTTCGCACTTGTCCCTGCATGCGGTCGTGCAGCTCAGCGGTAGAGCGCTAGCGTCATCCTCATCAGCTGTCGGCGTCACCGGCTGTCACGCATGCGCCTTCGCACTACTTCCTTCCTATGTCTCGTCACTCAGATGGCTGCAAGCACACCCGTAAAACGATGTCGTCAGCGGTTGTCCCGTTGTTCGGGCAGCTAGCTCGGCCGGCTGTCCCGCTATTCGGGCGACTGTGCTTGCTCGTCCTGTTCTTCAGCTAGCCGTCCCGTTATTCGGGTAGCTGTGCAGTTGCAGGTTGTCCCGCTATTCGGGTTGCCTTGCTTGGGTAACCTATTCGTCAGCCGGTTGTCCCGTCATCTGGGCAGCTGCGCATGTGCACGCTGCATCTGCAGCCGGCTGTCTCGCGCAGCGAGAGGCCGAGCGCAACGCCTGTCTAATTCGCGCTGCCACTCAGCAGAACTTGAAGGCCTGCACCTGGCCCTGTGCGCAACAACAACAACTACAACAACACCTATCCTGGCAGCGACGATGGCTACCACAGGTCAGGCAGGCAGCAAAGGACTCAGCCCTATGGCAACACCACCTACGGTGGCAACAACGGCAACAACAATGGCAACAACAATAGAGGCGACAACCGCCGTCGCATGAGCTTTGCTGCTGCGCTTTGGGCAGTCGTAGTACTTGTGTTGTAGTTAGGCGTCACGTTGTTTCTTGCTATTCTTTTCCGTGTGCTTAGTTCTTTATGCTAGCAGCTACATCAACCTCTCTTTGTTCTGTTCAATTATTACATTTCTTTTCCCTGCTAGTCGCTGCTGTGAGTGCGCATTGCATGTGTCAGCGCCTGCTTGGCATGTGCCTGCGTGCATGCTGTCTGGGGGGGCGTTCAGCGCGTAGCGTGTGTGATTCTGGTCTTTTGCAAGCTCCAGGGGTATCCCCGTTGGGAGCGGGAGTCACCTTGCAGTTGCATCTGCTCCACCGGGCAGCGCCGTCGCTTGCGCCGTCGCACCTGCACATTCAGCAGACCCAGCGCCTGACCCTGGCCTCGGTGCTGCTGGCCACGTACATGCCTCCGCTGCTGAGCTGCAGCTTGCTGCTGCTGGTCTACTATCGGTCGCCAGCACTACCGCTGGCCGCTGTGACAGGGCCTGCGATGACGAAGGTGTCGTGCACTCGCCGCGAGCTGTGCATGCGGACAGCGACGCATTCTTTGATGCTCTAGACGAACAGCCGCTACTGACGGTTGGCTTGCTGTCCGCACATGACCAACGCTGGCAGCTACCAGCTGTGCGGGCATCTGCGCCCTGGCTAGTAGCACGGCAAGCCCACAAGGTGCAGCAAGTTTTAGACAACTTGAAGCAGGTGGGGGATCAACCGGAGCTGCCAGCTATTGATGAGCATGAGTGGCATACCATGCTGGCAGCATTCATGCACGATGCGGGCAGATTTGCGGGTATGCCGAGCTAGCACATGGAGGCGTGGCGCATGTGGTGTGCAGCAACTAGCAACCCTCTGGCGCGCAGAGTGCTCAAGTGGTTCCAGGATGGCTACCCCCTCCGCTTCGTTGGCACCGCGGGAGCAGCAGCACGCAAGCGCGTCCAGGTGAAGAACACTCTGCTGAAGGAGGGCCTGGCCATGTACGAAGTCGACGCCATGCTGGCCCAGAATCTGCCACCACCACTGCACATGTCCAATTGCGATTCCAGCTTGCAGCATGAGGACTTCGTGTGTGCAGAGCTGGCCAGCCTGGTAGAGACAGGTGCGGTGGAGGAGGTGAGACGTGAGGACGTCACCGTTGTGACCGGCATTGGTGTTGTCGATCAGCCCAAGCCTAGATTGATCATGGATCTGCGGTACGTCAATTTGTACTTAGAACACATTCCTTTTCACTACGAGCGCTTGACTGATGTTCTGCACTACACGGGGGTGGGTGCATACCAGTCGACATTCGACATGAAGAGTGGTTATCACCACGTCCCTGCGCGCAAGGCAGACAGGTGTTACTTGGCGATGGCTTATAGGGGCAGCATGGATTCCGCATGCTTATGCATGCTTGATGAAGCTTGCGTACTCTGCGTCCCGCCCAAGGGGGCCATCTACCCAGCTCTTTTGGCTCTGATGCATTGCACGAAATACATAGCCTGACTTGATTGCTAGGTGGTGCCCTGCAGCAGTGGCTTGAAACTGCTGTAACTCCTCGTTTAACTCAAGGTCCAGCCCGCCATTGCCAAAGGTGATGCTAGGTGCAGGGCTGGACTTGTAATTCTTCAGCAACCCCGGTTGCACGTTGCCTGCATCAAACGGTGTTGATGCCGGTGGCATTGGCAATGAGACATCGTGCTCATACCTCTGCTTGCTGTGAAATGCTCTCCAGTTGCAACTTGCACCCCTCCGCTCCGCGTTGCCACGATAACCATAGGCAAATAAAGATTAGCCTATCCCGCATCAATAGTACCTGCGTCATAGACTGGGTGTCACAAGTTTGCGTGCGAGTGCAGACTGAGTAAACCTCACCTTTTGGGGTCCGTTGCTAGCACTGATGCGCAGCTCCATGTGCGCGAGCAGCTTGCGCATGTCTTCCAACCCCAACGGGTGGGCTTGTTGTATGGTGATGCCCGCTTGCAAGGGTTGCCGCGCTGCTGATGGCTGTCCCAATGTTGTCCAAATCGCAGTTGGGTAAAGCTCATGGACAACTTGCTGACGGCGTTGCGCACAATGCGACTAGATAGTCTGCGCTGCCCGCTGGCCGTGGTAACGCGACCATGCTTGCCATGTCTGCTGTGCCATGCACCCTCTATGTATGCAACAACTACAGCGGGTGTAACCTCACTTACTTCCACTTCGATTGCGCGCAAGTAAGCAACGAACTCGCTCCACTCTTTGCCTTGGCGATGAGTGTGAGTTGCACTGTTGCCGTTGCGTGCTATGGCTTGCGCGCGCATTTAAATGCAACTTTTGCTTCATCGCGAGCTTGTGCAGTGTTGACATCCCACGCGGGTGCTGCTTATTGCAATGCTCGCCAGTTCTCTTGCACTGCTTGCCTTTGCAGTTCTTGTGCGAAACTGCAAGTATGTTGGGCATCTGTTAGCATGCTTGCTCTGTTCAAGCATGTAAGTGAAGTTGGGCAGACTTGTAGCGCATGCTACCGCAGAGGAATGCATTTCAATCAATGCAATCCATTGTGCCCAACATACCCAGCCAGCTGTTTGCCCCTCATTGGCTGCGTGCAACCAATGAGACAATAGTCTGTAACAAGATTGAACACCGTGAAGACTCTGTGTGTTCTTTCATACAGAGTTGCTATGCAATTGGCTGGCTCTGGGCATACATTTAATGCCGTAGAGGATTTACCTGCCGTATCGCACCCCTTGTGCGCCAGCCATCGCTGAGCACCTTGTGCGCACAAGCTCGTTGTGCGCACACGTTGACCACAACCGCCGTATGGCCCCGCCATCCATGTGCCTGTCGCTAAGGCTATCGGCGGAGGCGGCGGCAAGCACCGGCGTGTGAACAGTGTCGTATCCCACCCACCCTGATTCCCTCACACTGTATACACCGGTGTTTTCGCGATCGCGATCTGACATATATCGAGGTCGAGCGCAATCTGTTGCTAGATCCAACAGCTTGTTGTGGACGGCCTTGACAATTTCGCGTGTTGGTGAATTGGACGGTGCGGACACGTTGTCTTGAGCACCGCACGATTTCACTGTCTTTCACCAACTGGGTTGCAGCTGGGCAGACTTGTAGCGCATGCTACCGCAGAGGAACGCATTCCAATCAATGCAATCCATTGTGCCCAACATACCCAGCCAACTATTTACCCCTCATTGGCTGCGTGCAACTAATGAGACAATAGTCAGTAACAAGATTGAACACTGTGGAGACTCTGTGTGCTAATGCTCGTCTCAGCAGGAGATGCCGCTAGAAGAGGCTGCGCTAATGGAATGGCAACGAGCGTGTGCAAACCAAAGCGTTCAGCGTGAGTCCAGTGCGCGTACTGAGTGCTGTAAATGTAAGTTCATTGCAAACAGTCCGATTTTTTTGTAAGCCATGACTTGTTTATGCCTGATTCTGCGCTGCGACAGAGTTTGTCATCATCACTATTATTTTTTAATGATGATTGGGATAGATCTCGCTACAGTGATAGCCTTCTCTGCTGCAGGTTGCACATGGAGAGTTGCAGCGAGCTTGTGCAATGAAAAGGCAAGGGTGACGTGTTATATGGCGTTGTGAATAGGTGATCCAACTTGTTTATCAAATGGGGTTGTTGGATGTCTTTAACGTACAACGAGTGGTGCGGCTGTTTGGTCGGGCCGGCCGGCACATCACACATGTATCCCCACACGGCCATCATTGGCCCATCACACATAGGCACCCGCAACTGGCGGGCTGCGCGGCTGTATGCGTCCCGCCTGCCGCCCATTGGCTGGGCGGCGACTACCAATCTCAAGCCGTTGGATCTACATCTTGGCCGTCCAGAGCACATCCCAACATCACAATATTGCTCATACTTGCTGATAAAACACAGTACGAGCACAAACGGTGTGCACATGGACACTTATGGTGGTAAATTATGCATACCGTATTTACCCGTTCACAGTGCCCCCCTTCCAACATATTGCCCCCTCAAAATTTATGGGGGTAATTGTATTTGGGGGGGGCACTCTATGTGAAAGAGGGCGTTGTACTGGATTGAGATTACGCTGATTGAGCGCAATGGACGATATCTAACGCTACCTAATGGTCAAGAATGGTGCATTATGGCTAGCAACCTGCAGTTACGTGTTAGTATTCAACGTAACGTTCACGCCACGGTACGTGCTAAGATTTTCAGTAAAAAATGCCAAGGTTAGTACCATTAAAATAATGCTAACCTGAGTTACCTTGACGTTACTAAACAAAGAATCGCGTCGTTAGGCCACCATTTGGTCACGCATGAATTTAATAAAATGGGATCGCAAAGGTGACAACAGCCGTTGCTGAAAATGGCAGCAGACTGACCAGTCATTGCAAAGATGCATAAAAGATGCTGAAAACTATCTCGGCGGCAACTGCTTGCCAACGGCGACCCAAAGTTGCTAGCGATTCAGTGCAATTGCAGCACTGTTAGTGGTTAAAACGGCCGCCATTTTTTGCGGTACGAGGTCGGGGCAGGCCCCATACCCCAAAGACATGCCGCCACCACTCAACCTCGTTTTAACTTATCCACTCTACCATTTAACGCTAATTGATTACACGTAGATATTGCGTCATCCAACATGGTCAACAGCTGAAAGAACTCATGTGCTTGGCCTAGGTTCTGCAGGTAGGAAAGATGTCATTTTTGTCTAAGCGGACCGCTTTGTGATTAAGGATGACAGGCTCGTCCTCTCACCTGTGAAGCAAAGTGCGAACACACGAACATAACAACAATGTACCAAACTACTGCACATGCAATTACCAAAAAGTGCAATTGATTATGTATATAATGATCATTCTTGGTGACATTTTGTTTCTTGGTGACATCACATCGATGTGCAAGTGCCAGTTGCTGTCACAACATGTGGATCCCTCAATTAGGGATCCCCAACCCCAACCTGCTGGCAGAATTTGAAGGGTCAGACAGCCCCGTACAGTACCACTGGTACACATACAGTACAAGTTGTACAAATGCGATTGTACCAGACAATCGAAATCATGACTGCCGTACTCCTCGCATAAGTTGTACACGTGTCAAAAGCTGATAGCCACGTCAACAAACCCCAGTACATGACCAGTTCTGACACCAGCACCAGCAATAACGAAAGCAAAGTTTACGTTACGGACGCATAGCACTGCGCATTGCCTGAACCACTTGCGCAGCAGTGCGTAAGTAATCACGTAAACGCACGTTGGGCAGTGGCGACGAACACGAACGAACCCCACACTGCAGTCTCAAAGCAAACTTTGTCACATGAGTTGATGCACATAACCCAGCAACAAGGCTACCTGTAGTCGTGCCCAGTTGGTTTGCTTGATTGTTTGCGCTTGGCTGCGCCGTGCTTACAGCTATGGGGAAGAAGAAGGCATGCGTCGTGGCACTCATCGGCCTTGCGGTGGTCGCCGTTGCTGCTCTGACCTTCAGCCCTGCCGGTGGCTGGTGAGTAGTAGCTCAGCCGCTGCTGTTGAGATTCTAGGCGGTTAGCAATGCGTACATATGTACTTGCTGCTGCTGCATGCCATTCAGTGTGAACTGATTGTGACTACCCCCTTTCTGGCAAGCTGTTACAGAAGACAATCTTGCCCTCGATAGCTTAGGAAGGCAGGCCTTGCACTGCCAACTTTGTTTGCCCTGACTGTGGCTGCTTCCTTGCAGCTTCTTCCGCCCCGGCCTGGAGGCTCCGCAGTTAGACATCGCCCGCGAGGTGAGCAGTGCTGCATTGTTGGATTTTGACAAAGCACAGCTTGCTCACTGACTGCCGTGCAAGCATGCACCTTCGCTACTTGTGAGCAAGCATGCTTTGTTGAATAGTTATGCTTGTTGTGTTCGCTGCAAGCATTCGCGCATATGCATGGAGAAACCTTGATCCGTGCAATGTTGAAGGTTGCGGCGACATGGGACTCTGTATTTGATGGTGACAACATCGACGTCGTCAGTGGTGGTGGCTTCGCTGGAAGCCTTCCTGGCAATGATGACTCGCCTCCGGGCTTCATGCGTGATTTGGACACCCTGAGCCAAGCCCTCTACGACTGCCCTCATGGCCCGCCTGGCCCGCCTGGCCCTCCAGGCCCTTTCAGGTACTAAAGGCGTGCGTGTGTTTACAGGCGTGCATGTGCCTGTTGTTTGTGCGCGTGGTATTGGCAATGGTTGTTGGTAACTCTGGCGCCTGCTTGTGGTACACAGAATGGACTTTGCTTGTGGATTTGAGCTGGAGAAGCTGTGCGGAGAGCGTGGGCACAACCATTCCAATGATGCCAGCTGGGCCTCCTTTGCCTCCATAGACAACAAGACCATGGATTGCATCAAAAGGAACAAGGAAAAGCTCAGGCCGGTATGCCAGTATTTTGTTTGTCTTTACCCGCCAGCTCTGTCCGCACTTATTCGTGTGATTTTAATCTTGCCATTTGCTTCATGATATATTGTCATGCAGGTCTGCAAGGGCGTCATGCTACAGAGGCAGGCCTTCGCTTGCGGTCACGAGGTCGCTGAGCTCTGTGGTCTGCCTAAGTCTCATCACGATGAAGAGTTCCATGACTGCCTGGACAGTCACAAGAAAGAGCTTGAGAAAGTTTGCCCTCCCAGGTACACGATCTAGATATGAGATTGGTTGAAACTGCAGCATGCATGGCATGCACCAACGTGGTGTGCATGCAAGAAGTAAGCAGCATTATGCAAGCCACTATGTATGTGGGCCATGCAATTTGCCGCCTGTCTGCCCTAGTGCACTGAAACACAATCTGCCACAGGAATGCAACTGAAGGAGATCTTCAGCGTCATCTCCTGTTTGAGGACTTGAAATGCGCAACAGCACTGACAGGCTTTTGCGAGAAAGTGCCATTCTTCGCCAAGCGCGCCTGTTTCAAGACAGTTGCCAGCGGGGTATGCAATTCTTCAGCTTGGACCAACAGCACCAGCTGTCCAGTTGCAGTCATGTAAGGTGCTAACTTGTATTGACTTTACTATGTGGCAGGCTTGTCAGGTGGCCAAAGTGCAAGCAGAGGCGTTCGACTGTGGCGTGACTTCTGCTTACTTCTGTGCCAAGACCCTCGATGAAAGCCGCCCCGCCTTCCTTGTGGTACGTACCTGTGTGCCTGCCAATCCATTGTCTGTTGCGTAAACAACATTGCAAACAGGCGCACAGGTCTAAGCTTACATGTTGTACATTACCCACCCACACAACCGCTGGCAGTACAGTCTGACCTTTACAATAATGTTTGTGCAGTGTCTTCTGGAGCATCGCCACATGCTTGCGCAGGTTTGTCCATCTGGACCGCCCCCGCCGCATGGTCCTCACGGCCCCCATGGTCCTCACGGCCCCCATGGTCCTCATGGCCCTCATGGTCCTGATGGCCCCCATGGTCCCCCACGTGACGACGGTGATTTTCCCATGCTGACCACCTTTGCTGAGGATGCCGGCATGGCAGGCATGGGTGGTGCATCTACCATGACAGAAGTTTACACCCAGCTGGCTGATGCGTAATGCGCCTGTAGTCATTGCTCGGTGCAGCAGTGATTGTACACAATCTGTTACATGGTGGCCGCAATACATGGTGGCGGCAAGTAGCTAGGGTGGTAAAGCAGCAGTACAATCGTGAAGTCTCGCAACTGTGCAGAAAAGGTTGTCATGTTCGAAGGTTGTGCTGTTCATAGGCAGCACTTATGATCTGATGATGCTGCTATTGAGCAAGGTCGTGGGAACTTGTTTGGCAAGCGCTTCTTTCATAAATCTGTGAACTTTAGTGGTAGTTTAAATGTGGAAGGAATATGTGAGTTTAGTGTAAATGAAAGTCGATGGGGATGTGCTCATGCATCAATGACGAACTTCTCATTGAATGTAAAATACGGTGCATGCTGCATAGGGCGTTTGGACTTGGATTTAACACGCAGCAATGCATACAACATTACTAGGATGTATCATTTTTATCATCGTCTTCTGCCATACACTGCAAACAACTGCGCAATGTGACCTCTACCACTACACCCATCCCCATCAGGTGTGGATGTGCGCCATGTGAGTGTAACTTACTTAGGCAAAGACAGCGGCAGGACAATGATGTCAATGCACACACACATGATTAAATAGCATGGTAGGATAAGTTACGTAGATAACAAAGTAAAAGTTAAACGTCCAAACACAACAAGCGCAATAGCAATAAAATCAGCAGTGTAGAAAATATGCAATGTTGTGCATGTGAGTATGCTGGGCCCCACAGCAGTACCTCCCACAAGTGAGCATGGCCTGGACAACATGTGCATTATCCACCTTGCATGTTTGGTACACATAGCAGTTTGTGTAACAACTAAAAGGCTCACAACCAACTTGTATTTCAAAACTTGCCTAGCACATATGTGCCTTGCACTGTATGTATGCTACTAACTCGATATGCATAAGAGGTTTGATCTCGGGAGCACTAAGATTGTCACTTAAAAAACAAGGTGTTTTTAACAACACACGGTTGTGAGTCACAATTGTATATTGTTTTAAAACATTTGTTTATATTTTAACATTATATGCAAATCTTACGCGTTTCATCCCCAACCACATGTTTAAGTTGGTGCGTGTCTACTCTTTGCAACATATCCACGTTTTGGACAGCAAGCCTTGCACTCCAATGCTTGGATACACTGAGTGTTGTATTGGTGAGGCCAGTGTAATAAGGTGAAGTTCATTTAACACAAGGCTAGCCGGTAATTGTACTGCATTCAGCACTGATTGGATGCAACACAAGTAACATGCTACCATAGAAATAGACCTTCAACAAATTAGCCTTCTTGGAAGGCATCCGTTATGACGTAAACATCTATAAGAAATTACTTGTTGGGCTCATTAGCACATGAGCATGGCCTGAAAATTCCATACATCCTTATAAGTGCGCAGCATGCGCTTGCGCAATGTGTCATAATGTTATCACTTGTACAACATTTCAAACCTAGTATGTGCGTGCAAGTGAGTATAACATGCGTTTGCTAGCATGTGTTAATGCTATTGCAAGGTTGGTCGCCATGATATGCTTAATATAGCATGAGTATTGCATGATTACCCACTGGGTCATGCTGTGCCTTTATTTTGGTATGACTTTGGGCGTAGTATATCATAGACCCAGAAATCCAAACGCTAATGTTCTCGCGTAAGCCTTTACATTCTGCTTGAAACCATATGTGGCACGATTATAGGTCGATACGACACAGTTTGCAACTTGATGGCCAAGAAAGTCCGATTTTTAATACTTTTCGTAGTGTACTAAAAATCGTACAGTTGCCATCTCATTGTTAAGTCTTCAAGCAAACAATACAAGATGTCATTATGGTTCGCTCATCCAATTGTTCATGCATACAATTACAATGCTATGGTGATAAGGTAACAAATTACGCATTGACATGTTTATCATGAAAACACGATTCAACGAGATTGCATGACAGCTAACATGATCATACTCACGTGCTAATATACGCGACTTTTTGATAAGGCATTGATATTATTATAATGAAACATACCACACACGCTTACATAGAATATAGGTCAATCCACAAGTCATACATAAATCAAGCAGTTCAACTTGGCAAGCATGGTGTGCAAGCAGCAACATAGGCAAACAAAGGCAGACCCAGCACAAATAAATAAATCCCCCAATCCACTTGCTACAACTACGCTATGTGCATGCAGGTACACCCAGGCCTGCTACTCCCCACCGTCCCTAACTGCCTGCTTTGCTTGCGTCACTGGCCCTTGCACTCCCGCCAGCCCCTTAATAAAGGTGCTACAACCAGTGGTTGTAGTTGTTGTGTGCGACTTGCTTATGCTTATGCTTTTTACTCGATGGCTTGAGTGTGTGCGTGCTGATGATAAGAGACCCCTCTATCCATATGCAATGCGGTGTGTGGCAAGGTGGCAGCAACACTCTGTAATCGCCGTTAAGATCACAAAAGTACATGCATGTACGCACAAATTGCAATGCTTCTCATGAGCATTGCAACCTCATACCTCAATGATAGATGTATGAATATGAAAGTAACCAAAATGATTTTTTGCACACGACGCCATTATGTGCATAATCTTGAGCACAGCAACACTACCTTTGTACTCAACTTTAGCATCCTTTGATACACAAGCAGCCAACATTCATTTGTACATTTAGAGTACAAGTGAATAGACTTACATGTAGCGTTTTATAGAATTTTACCCGGTTTGAGGCTCAAACCCAAGATAAATAATAAACACCATTTGCTACATAAATGGCTATGCCTACACAATGTACTGCACACAACAATTTGTGGCCATGGATCTCCCTCGGCATGTGGGAGGCTATTAAACAACTCTGGCATTACAGCACTCCCTCCGTGGACTGCACAACAAGTACTGGCCCTTGCTCACGTGAGCAAGAGCAATCCTCACATTGCTTTTTTTCATGAGAATGTGATGAATGGTTGGTCATCATATTACGACAACCATGATGTGACAATCCTACCGGCTACCGAAACATAACCATCAACAATGATGACAAACACCTCAAAGAACAATGTATGTGTCATGTTGACTTCTTGCATGCAAGAGAGTACTATGTATAAAGAGTACCAATATATCAAAATAGGCACAAAATATAAATATACAGGATAAGCACGAGGCTATTAAAAGCATGCATTTTCACACCACACAGTACATAGCCAACCACAAGCACCTGCAAGTACGACCAGCGGGCTAAGCCTACCTTCTATTCCACCTCTACTCCTACTACTACTGCCTCCCTGTTGGTCATGCATACGGTATCATACATGCATAGACAACTTACATAGCAATCACACCAATTAGGCATGCATGCACGGCAGCGGTCCTGTTGATCACCTGCGCATGTGTCTTAATTAGCGGCCTTGCTGCAGCAATAGCGACAACAGCAACAGCGGACGTGAGCTCTCCCTCCCTCCCCTACACCCTCGCCGCCTCCACTACCACTCTGCGCCACGAACTTCTCGTGGCTATTGCGTCGTCGATGTGTGCAAAGTTACAGCCAAGCACAGCAATCAGCCCATAGCAACACAACAACAGAGCATATCACATAAGTTACTAGTACGCAATGCGAGAAGTACAAGCATTGCTTGTACATTAAACAGAAACACGAGCAAGGGTCCAGCAATGTGTCCATGCCTAACCAACACATGTACACCTACGCTACTGCGCTAGCGCACGTACACATGCAACAAACTCAAACCCCTCACCATGTTCCAGCAAGGACGGCGTCCTCCTCTGCGAGAAGGGCGGCGTGCAACTGGTGCATCGAACATGTTCCACATGCTTTGCACACCATTTAGCTACACTAAACAACGGACACTCACTTCACGCCAGTGCAAGCACGACCATCGGGTTGAACTACCCAACCTATGATGCCGCTACAGCCCCAACCTGTCAGGCATGCATAGGCACTGCACGAGATGTTTTTTTTTTGTTGTGTTTTTTTTTTTTGCACGAGTGCCTGACAACCACCATAAGTTACCATAGTCAATAATCACTCTCACACATTGCAGTCAGAGTAAAGACTACACATAGCCTTGGGGCAGATACAAATGCTTACGCATAAAATTCTAGGTTATGTACAGAAAACTCAGCTTATCTACAGATGTTAGGTACAGGCTAGTCGTCATCCTCACTGCTCCATGTTGCAAATATTGGATTCCGATTGCCACAGACAGCACACTTCCCCTCAGTCACACCCTGCAAACGAAACAATGACTGTTACGCAAAGGCAGTCACACAAGGAGACTACTGCAAACAACGCCGACAGGCAGCGCACAGATACAAATCTTGCAACCATTGTGCTGCTGGTAATTATTGACGCCACATGTTGGAGATTGCAATCTCTTATGATACATTTGCTCAACACTGCACGGAACACGCTACTCACCACATTGATGCAGTATTGCCAGTGCTTACCATGTTGTAGTCGTAGCAGAAGCTGCACTTCATTGTGCCGGAGGACGACTTGCGGTAGGTGTGGCGATCAGGGTCCTGCTCCGGGATTGTCGTGCTGGTGTTCATGGACCGCTTGAGCGGGATGGCCGAGGGGATGCCTTTCAGGCTAATAGTGCTCGCCTTATCGCTAATCGTGGACAGCATAGACTTGCCCCATGAAAAGGAGGGCAAATACGACGGCAGGGACTGCCCCGGGAAGAACCCACCTAAACCACCTGCGAACACAACATGCAAAGTTCAAGCATATGGCATGAATTGCAATGTGACCTGCAAGCGTGCAACTGGGATGCTATTGTCTTGATGGGCCAGCCACTACATGAAAACTACCAGCTATGTGAGACGACAATGTTGAAACAACGCGTAAACAACATGACAACAGCAGGTTTGACCAATGCAGGCAGCTGCCTTCAGGTCTGCATTTATCAGCCCACCTGCAACTGTGAGCGTCACTAGAGTGCATGTGGAGCGACTGTGTTGAACAGGCAGACACTGACCAGATATAACCTTTGATCAACAGATACTTGCAGAGCTGGCTGCCCGGGTGAAAACAAGGACATTACTACAACGCAACAGCCAATGTGTGTCCAGCGCTGAACTACTTTAACTCGACACGACACTGCGAAAGGTGTGCACGAACCAACGTATGCAGTCACACCTGCACGCAGGTTGTTCTGCAAAGAAACGGTACTAAGCAGCTACAGAGGTTATTAACGAGACATGCGTATAACTCCAGAAGAGGCACACTGCGGCAGCACGCATGCATGCTGCCACAATCGCTGTCTGCATGTGCTATGCAAGGCAGGCTGCTGCGCGAGCTGGCTGAAACTCTATTGTTTGGAATTTATGAGCAACCACAAACATACCAACCTATGTTTGTTTCTGGTGTGCTGAGCTTGTGCGGATCAGACGCGTCGGACCCAATGCTCACGCTCCCACCGCCAGCACGAGAGACCTTGATATCCATCCAGAAACAAAGCCCTGCCCAACAACACCCCAAGCTAGGCAGCCAAGCGCTTCTTCCTCACCCCAGCTTCAACAACATCGGGAGGGCCTCCGCTAGGGTTTCCGCCCGCTTTCTTGCTCACTCAACGCACCAGCAAATCAACTTCTCCAGCACACGGCCTCACGAACACGCTCAACGATGAGCCCTCCTGCAGCATAGCCTGCCACCAGCACTCGCCCTGCCGCCACCTCGACCGCCGTTGCCGCCTCCGCCCGCGCCTGCGCCGCTGCGATCTGAAGAAGGCTGCTCATGCGGACATTAACGGCAGGTCAAACGGCTGTTGCATCCCAGCGAGAAAGCACCGAATGACTGCGTGGAGAACGCGTTTGAGTTGAGACGGTTGACGGCTGTTTGGCGATGTTTAGGCTGTCCAGTTGCGACGGAGGGTGCGGTTCCGTGTTTAGAGAAAACACGCGGCCACGTCAGCTTTGGTACGTACACATCATCTGGGCCTTCAAAAAACATGCAGCAACAGCTCCACCTTTGCTTTGCTTTGTCAGCCATTGACCCCATGGTTGCTCAATGGGGGCCCGTTGAGCAACGATGACACGCTTCAGCAAAGACCATGGTTACCGTCTGCCGGGATAGAAGCCCCCCCTTTTTACAGAAGCCCCCCACCCCTCTATTAAGGAAGGATCACGTTTATTTCAACGCAGTCCATTGAGGGGGCTTCTTTTGGGGGGCTTCTATCCGGTTACATACGGTACATTTCCGCTCACACCTCTCATTTGTATGTAGTCCATTGTTATTTATCTTGTAGCCATTTCATTTGTAATAAATTACGCAGGGTTTGGAACATGTTGACATGGCAACTAACTACATGCAATGCTAAATGGGAATGACTTGAACCAAGTATACGAATTGCACTATACCTGTAAGTTGTGCGCTCAACTTGACGAAACCGCATCATAAGAACATACCATGAAGGAAACAAGACGGTGTGTATGTGCGCAGCTGACTGTGCATGCCACTATGCATAGATCACAAGAGTTGCGCTAGGCACACTCAAAGAATGTGTATGCTAGTTGCAAGCGCGCAAGCTCAAGCCAGTCCAAGTAGCATAATACAAGGCAAACAATTAGGCGGGGGCCAAGGCAGAGTTGTTTACACCAACGGCATACAGACCCAAGGACTCTACTTGTGCTATAGCTCAGGCAGCATGTGCATTTCCGTTTCACATTGTTTGTGCATTGTATGGGATGAATACATATGGGATGAGTACATCTCATCACTCAACTTCTTGGTAACATGCATCACCATGACTGCTCATGCTTTTGATGGCACGCAGCACACAGCTGCATAGCATACCCGCATACTCCAAAGCAAGCAGACCTCGCAAGCACGCATGTGTTGCAAAAAAGAAGCAACGTTTGGGCCCTTCAACTCGCTTACCACCAAGTGCGCTACGTTCTGTTGATATGTGGGCAAGGCAGCAGGCTCAAGCAACCCTGCAACCAACTTGACGACCACAGCGACGTGCTTGTGGTAGCAGTCTGCAACTTATAATCCCGCACAACACCTATCAATAAACTTCCTCATGCCGCTATTGTGACCACTGTGTGCGGAGCTTGATCGCAACATTATCCTTCCACAAGACATCCAAATTCTTGAACCATGCCATCAAACCACCCAACGACCCGCGCACTACGCCGTGCTCCCAAACCTTACATGTATAAATCCCC
>RHPI01001116.1:445580-473427 GCA_009103225.1 Chlorokybus atmophyticus | reverse complement strand
TCCCCAACAACAAGCAGCAAGAAGAAAATAAGATAAGAAAGAGAGCCGTATTGGGAACCGAGGTTGTCAGTGGGGCGAGGCATTGGGGGCCTTGCAGTTGCACGTTAGTTATAATCTTGAGGTCCAACTGCACACTATGGACGTTCAGGGTGCAATTCTGGTATGCATATGCACGTCACTGATGACAGGTCTGTGCAGGTTGCCTGTGCAAGCACAGTCTGCAATGTCTGGTGCAGTCAGCAGCAGACCCAAGAAGGCCGAGTACCCCTCGACCTTGTATGCTTCCGCTGCCATTGCCCTCATAGGAGCACTCCTGTTCGGTTACCACCTTGGCGTTGTCAACACCGCACTCCCTTACATGGCCCGAGACCTCAAATTTGATGAGGCAGTGTCTGGCAGCCTGATCGTTTCATCCATCCTTGTAGGGTATGCAACGAACATCTGTGGCATGCTGTGTGATGTGTAGTATGTTGATTTCGTTTCTGCGCCTCAACTCAAGTACATATGGTTGCAAGCGAGTATTGCCGTTGCATGGCAGGTCAATTGCTGGCGCGTTTGGTGCTGGCCCTGTTAGTGAAAGTCTGGGCACGAAGAAGGCACTGGCACTCAATGCGATCCCATACATCGTGGGAACATTGATGACAGCATGGGCAACTGGCCTCAACGCCGCTGTAAGCAGTCTGTTTGTGTGCCCTGCATGGTTGGGACTTAGTGTTTGCAGTACTGACACTTAGTTGTGGTGCAGTTGATTGGACGCTTTGTTGTTGGGCTGGCTGTTGGCGCTGCCTCGGTAAGGTCACATGGCTGGCATTGCATTACACCTTGCATTCAGAAATGTGTCTCTTGAGAGTCACGTGGACATCACTGACTTGGACTGACTTGCAGACAATGGTGCCCTTGTACCTGGCAGACATTGCGCCAACATCACTTCGAGGAGCCTTTGGCAGGTGCGCTGTTATGTTAGTTTTTTGGTGCGATTGCCGTCTGAGCTCATGATGTACCTGACTGTTGAGTCTGTGTTTTTTTAGCTTCAACCAGCTCTTCGTCTGTGTTGGCATCCTCATTGCATACTTGATGGGCATCCCCTTCGACATGGGCTGGTCGGCTCAATCCACCAGCCAGTGGTGGCGCTTCATGTTTTCGATTGGTATGTGACACGCTTTGTCTTCTGTGCGCACGTGTTGTGTGCACCTGCGCGCGTTTGTCAACAACAACTGGCTACCGACTGACTCACATACAACCAACAGCGGCCGTCCCCGCCGCTGTCATGGCCCTCGGGTTTCTCACCATCGCACCTGAAAGCCCCGCCTGGCTGAGCAAGGCCGGCCTGAAAGAGCAAGCCAGCACAGCGCGCGTCAAGCTGTTGGGGTGAGCAGCATGCGGTACTCGCAGGTATCACTGTTGTGACACAGAAAGTAACCTCTCGTGTCACTCATACATTTACTATCTTGTCAACAGAGAGGCGGCAGCAGCCGAGCTCAACCTCAGCGACAAGGGCGCAAAGGCTACAACTACACAATATTCACAGGCTACAACAGTGTCAAGCCCTTCAACCTCTGGTACGATGACATCCGAGGAGTATCAAAGGCTTCGGGCTGTCAACAAGTATAGCAAGGTTATGGGGTGAGTGCTACTTCTTCCATGTACAGCTAAGTTTCGCGCTGTTGAACTCCATGTGTTAGCTGCTTATTCCCCTGGATGCAATGCAGGCAGGCTGCAGAACTTGAAATTAAGAGCAAAGCACCCACCGTATCTGCCAGTGTCAACGCAAATCCAGAGCCTAAAGCTGCTGATGTTGGTTGGGGTGAGCTGACAAGCAAGAAGTACCGCAAGCTGATGGTACTGGCGCTGGCCATGCCTGTCTTGCAGCAAATCTCCGGCATCAACACCGGTAGGTGCAGCTGTTGGTGGTGAGCAATACCATAACATGTTCCCTTGATATTGACTGTTTCGGCGGTGCTGCAGTCATTTACTACAGTGCGACGGTCTTCGCCAGAGCCGGGCTCTACTCCCCCATAGTGGGCAGCATACTAGTGGGTGTCGTGAACCTTGCCGGCACGTTGATTGCTTCATCACTGATGGACAAGGCCGGGCGTAAGACGCTGATGCTCGCCAGCTTCGGAGGTGCGGACCATCCATGCACGTTGTGCAGTGTAACAACAACTCCATTCTGACAGTAACGTTGTCGGTCTTGAACCCATGCAGGTATGGCGGCATGCCTACTGGCGCTGGCTGTCGGGTTGCTTGTGCCTGCATTGCAGCCGTGGTCGGGACCCATCTCACTTGCGGCGATCTTTCTGGTGAGTCTTGTCGCTTTACCCATTCAACCAACGGCTCACATATGCACGTCGTTGTATGTGTGCCATGTGACACTGTGCAAGCAAATCCGCAGCTTATACGCATCACTCATTACTGGCATTGTGTGTGCGCAGTATGTCATCAGCTTTGCAGTCGGTGCTGGACCCATTCCCTGGCTATTTGTGGCTGAGATTCTGCCCAACCAGCTGAAGGTATGTGACTCGCCATGGCATTGTCTGTTGTATCAATGTTGCTGCTCTCTTCAAATGACGGCTGCGAGCACTGCTTGTCAAGCCATATGTGTGCTCATATGTACAAAGATGCAACACGCATGTGTGCGTGAATACATGCGCGTACGTGGGCGTCCGCTTAATCGCGATTAACTGCTTGTGCGTATCCTCCAGAGCAAAGTGGCTGCTTTGGCGACAACCATGAACTGGGTTACCAACCTCATCGTGGGCTTCACCTTCCCTTCCATGTTAGCCGCGCTGGACATCGGCGGGTCGTACGGCCTCTACGGCGTCATCTGCCTGCTGGCTTACGGCTTTCTCGCCCGCAACATGATCGAAACCAAGGGCCGGTCTAGCGAGAGCATTGAGAACGAGCTGATAGCTGCTTGAGCAACATGGTGCAAGCGCAATACATATGTCGTGCCAACGCAGGAGTGTCAGAGTTTGGTCTATTGGGTTTTGTTGAGCACATACAATATGGTAGTGTATCTATAGGAAGATGGTCGTTGTCACTGTGCCGCACTTGAGATGTTAGTCACAAGCGAACACACTATCCACTTTAAGTAACTTATTTGCACTGAGCGAGGATTGTCTGGATGCTGCATGCTGGAGGCTGTCTGCAGGGAATTTGGGTGTTTGCACAACAGTTGCGCATCACGTTGTACAGATCCTTTGCCATGGCTGTGGCTGCTGACAAGCGCGTAGTGCGGTTCCAGATAGCGTCTTGCATGCACTCACATGTCCGTTAGGCTTGAATGGGGTGGCCACTGTTGTGATGGGCTGTGGCAGATGGCGTGTTCTGGTCTGTGAAGGTTGAATACCTTACTTGATTTAGATGATACGACACTGTGCCATGTGGCAGTAGTAGTTGGTTGTACCTGGTGACAGATGTCAACACTAACTCAGCTTTGGGTCGTGCTGTCCTCTGCATGCAGCGCGCATCGTTGCTACATGACATTGTACGCTGACTGATGCGAGCACTGTGAATCACAACAATGCACTTGGCGCATGGCAGCACTACACCATTCCCACAAAAACCTCAAGTCCCCAACCAGAGACAATGGCGCAAACACCTATCTTGTTGCTTGTTCACACACATTCGCTTATTTATCACACAATATTTGCATCACGTGTTTCCAGGTCTCCAAGCAGCCAACCTTTTCTCATGGAGAGAGTGCCACATTTATGGCAACACAAGCTCTGTAACAAAGTTGGAACTGAATGCGACTTGCAGTTTCTCTCACCAAGTCAACCAGTAAATCAACCAGTGAAACACAACAACGCAATTGAACTATAGCATTAGCACCTGCACCACTTTGGGAGTTGGCACCCGTGTGATATATTCATCGTTTGGGCCGTTGCGCTGCCGACATGCTGGCGGCGGCGGCGGCGTCGGCGTCCTCGCCGGCGGCGGTGGCGGCGGCATGGTCGCGGTCACAGCCGTCAGCTGACGCCTCGCTATTGACAACGAAGACCCACCGCCATTGCCGTCATGGGCGCAGAGGCGGTGAGAGGCGATGGGCTGCTCCAGCTTTGGCCATGCAGGCAAGGCATGGAAGATAGATGATAGACTTCTCCAGCTGGTTTGCCAAGTTTCAAGTTGTTGCTGGGGTAATTGCAACTTGCGTGATATGGTGTCTGGTGCACCAGAGATAATGTGTTTTGTGAGCAGCACTGGCATGCACACAGCATTGTTGCAAACAGCATTGTCACCAGCCTTGCCTTCCCACAAGAGTTAGACACAACGACTCCATGCACTGCGATAGACAACACACACACGCTGACACATATCGCGACGCATGTCAGCACAACTGAGCTCACTCAGAGCAGTGTTCTCCCGTGTTAGAAAAGACAACGTTTGGGGCTGATGTCATTGTAAGCAACAAACACACATGGTAGCAATCACATTTTCAGGTCTTGTGTTTGCTACGCAGAAGGCTGACACCAAAGAAACAAGCGTCTCAACCAACAACAACCCAACCACATCATCACCATCCGCACCCGTCTCCCGCCTCCACCAGCTAGCAAGTGAGTATCCACACCTTCCCACCACCTCCCCCACACCTCCCCCACAAGTCCACATCACTGTGTCTCACGTCCTCCTCCTCATCCCCAGTTGCTGCGGACGAGGTAGACAACTCCCTATCCAACCGTTTCATCGCGCTCGACCCCCGCGGCTACTTCCTCATCCGCACTGACCACGCGCGGGGTGTGATCGAGGCGACACACGTGCCGAACGCCATCGACGACCAAGGACGGGCGTGCGACCCAGACACGGGGGAACCTATCCCTTGCGACAGGCCGTACACGCCACCCGCACAGACCACGTACACGTACGTGTATTTGTACAATTGTTTGTGTGTATGTGCACGCGTGTGTGTGTTTACTGGGTCTGTTCCTTTCACAGTGGTAGGACGGCCAAGGAGTTGAGTGTGTTGCTGCTGGAGTCCGAGTTCGAGTCCGGCCCGTTGGTGTCGATGCTCGTGCACGCAAACTACCTAGGACGGGAGTTTCAGAAGGCCGAGGCGGCACTGCTCGCGGGCACCGAGTACGTGCAGGACTAGCGCAGGGCAGGGGACTTCGTTGTTTGTTTGAGTGTCTCTGTTTGAGTGTATCGCGCGCGCGCGAGATGGACACAAGGCTCTTCTCTTCTCCTCATCTTAGGTGCTGTTGACAGAGATGATATCAACAACGGGTGCATGTATGCACATGGTACTGAGTGCCAGTGAGTGATGAATGTGTGCTCTTTACCGGGTTGTTGTGTCTCCCGTGTTGTTGTGTTGATGCGACGGAAGTTGCTCGGGACAATTGGGCTCCTCCGGGTGGTCTGGAGGGGAATGCTGCGCTAGCACTCCTTTCACGCTCGACACCTTGTGGAGGGCCTCTTCGGCCCAACGCGCTTCTTCTTCCCCCGGACTCCGACCAGGCCTGCAACGGCGCCAGCGAGTCCCACGTCACACGCACATACACGCATGGATGCGCACGTGTGCGTGCGCCCACACATGCACAGTTGCATGCTGTGTCGGCGTGCTGTGCATGGCTAAAGAGGTGCATGCATGCCGTTGGATGTGGTAGTCACATTGTCGATAAGTGTTTTGCACACAGACATACGCACACGCTCACGTGCGTGTGCGTATGTCACACGTGCATACACTTGCATATGCACGCGCACACGCACGCGCACACGGATACACGCACATGTCCATAGTACACTGGCACACACGTACCGAGGGCGTGCCCGGGGGGAGGGTTGAAGTCGGCGATGATCCCCCGTTGCCATACGACGCCGAAGCCGACGCCAACACCGCCGAGTCCGGTAGTTGTTGTTGTTGTTGTTGCGGTGGTGCGGGGATGGTGGCTGCGATGGCGGCTGTGGTGGCGAGCACGGAGGCGATGCGGGCGGACATCAGCTCCATCTGACGGTGGAGGTGACGCAGCTCCTCGTCGGCAGCGGAACCGCCGACCATCGGGGGGTGATACCTGACAAGAGTGGATGGTTTGGGTGTTGATTCCTTTCTCTTTGCAGGCTATGCACGTACACGCATGTCTCGCTTACCTTCTGACTTCTTGCGGGGACTTGTTGGCGGTGGGCTGCACCCGTATGGCCATCAGCTCGTTCTTCAACACCTGCAGCAGCGCCCGGCTCTGACCCAAACCAGTCTCCAGCGCCTGCCTCGTCACCTATAGACACACTTGCATGTGTGCGTGTGCCCGCGCGCTTGCGCGT
Source organism: Chlorokybus atmophyticus (assembly GCA_009103225.1). Classification (NCBI taxonomy): domain Eukaryota; kingdom Viridiplantae; phylum Streptophyta; class Chlorokybophyceae; order Chlorokybales; family Chlorokybaceae; genus Chlorokybus; species Chlorokybus atmophyticus. The sequence goes on along the minus strand of RHPI01001116.1, from coordinate 467,172 downwards.
ATATGTGTGGTGTATGTTGCTGTAAGTTGAGTGACTCTCTACCCCGTGCATTCGCACGAAGCGATACGGACACACACAGTGCCACATGCCCACCTTGTTTTGTTGCAGCGCTTGCCGAGCCTCAGCCACCTCGTTCTGCTCCGCAGCCTTCTTTCGCTCTGCTTCTTTGAGCTGATGACGAGTCGAACCACACGTCAGTCAGTCACACAGGAAGGGAAGAGTGAGTTGGTTTGCAGAGAGAGAGAATAGTGTTATTGTTGTTCATACCGCTTCTTGCAGCTGCTTGACCTCGGCTTTAGACTCCTGCGCAGGTGTGACATTGGCGTGTATGGACGTGTGGTTGTGCAACCATCACCCAAAGGCTTGACAGATGTGGGGTGTGTGGGCGGGTTGTGCGCGTGCATGTGTGCCACAGATATACGCGCACGTGTACTCATGTCTTCCGTGCATCCGTGTATCAGCCCCTTACCTCAGTGGCTTCGCGCCACGTGCGAAAGCATGCGTGCATCTGCTCGCGCATGCCCCTGCGCGCCATCTGCAAGACCCGCGAGGCGAGCTCCTGCCTCCTTACCCTTCGCCACAGCACGAACTGCTGCCACTGCCTCAGCGGGCCAAGATGAATCTGTCACGCGGACGGGTGTTAGCAAAGGTGAGCACTTGTGGGTATGTGTGTCTTGTGGGAGTGGGTTTTACCTGTCGGCAGACTGAACGCCAGCAGTATATGGCGTCTAGCTTCATCCGCCGCTCGCGTTTGGCCTGTTGGGGAATGGCACGCACCTCAGAAATGATAATGTGTACGTGTGCAACAGCGTCGACACTCGCACACGCAAGGACATGCATACATGTGTGTAAAATTGCGTTTGTGTGTGCATGCGCCTCTGCATGCAGGCACACGCACACGCGCACGCGCGTGCAGACACATGTGCACAGGCGCTCACACATGTACCCGCACAGACATGCACGCACGCGCACACACACTCACGCACGCACGCACACCCGCACACTATACACTTACGCCCCCCCCCCCCTCATGCACGCGCCCACGCCCACGCCCCCACCCGCCGACCCACCCAACGAGGCGCACAGCCTCACCAAACACAGACGCAACCACAGAGTCACAGACACAGACACAGACACTCACTGACTGACTCACTCACTCACCTGCGTGAGCCACCCGACAGCGCAGCTCCCCATCAACCTCCCCCTCCTCTTCCTCTCGAATGCATGCACCCTCCCCATCCTCTCCCGCCACGCCCGCCACCTCCCGAGCCACCGCGACAGGAACTGCTTCCTCGCCAGGTGACTCACCGAAGCGTACAGGCGGCGCTTGGCGAACTTCGCACCCCACTTGAGGCGCTTGGCGTCCAGGGCGAGGGACCAGGCACGGAAGGCCTGCAAGTGTTCAAGTGTTTACGCAGTGTAGTGTGCGATGGTGTAGTCTGGACTACCGCACCAACACAGCGTTGCAGCGTGCTGATGCACTCTGCTGCTTCTGTACCTTGCGTTTGGTGCCGAGGGCGTGGTGTTTGACACCCACTTGCCGCCTGCGTCCGAACGCAGCCCGCACGCGCGCATACTGCCACCACCAAAATAAGCACCATGACCCCACAAACCCACCTGTATGTATCACCCCCTCACACGCACCTGTCGCCAGCCCCGCATCACCCTCGTCAACACCCTCGCGGCCGCATTCCCCCTCGCCTCCTTCACCGCCGCCTCATCCATCGCCCTCTTCCACACATCCGCCGGGATGTCCCCACCCTCCGCCTCCCCCTCATCCTTACCGCCACCATCCCCATTGTCCTTAGCAGCGACAGCAGCAGCAGCAGCAGCTGCCCTGAGCATTTCCCTCACCCTCCTCTCCCTCTCCCCCCTCCTCTCCCTCACCTTCTTCCACGCCCCTGCCCCCATCGCCACCCTCCTCCAGCACCTCACCCTCTCCCCGACCCTCCTCATCGCCCACTCCCTCGCCATCTTGACAGCTTTCAAGTCATTCTCCTGCGTTTGAGGCCTTTCGTCCAGAACCCACTTGGCCCAGCTGGAGAAGGCGGAGGCGAGGCGGCGGGCGGCGAGGGACAGGGCGAGGGAGCGGCGGCGGGAGTGGAGTTCGAGGCGGAGACGGAGGAAGGAGAGGAGGGCGGAACGGGGAGATTTGAAGCGGTCGGAACGGAAGGCGCGGGAGGCGCGTCTGGGGGAGAGTGTGTGTGTGTGTGTGTGTGTGTGGCAGTAGCTACGCTATGACATGTGGGGTGTGGTTGCTTTTCTACACGACACATACCGCTACAGTATGGACCTGCGTGCAGGTTAACGGAGAGGTGCACACACACATACACAGGCACGCACACACACATGCGCGCTCACACACGGAGGTGTAGTATAGTTCGTTACCCCACGTCTGGCATTGCATGTACTTGTATCCGCAACCACTCCTCTCTCACCTCGCCGCGGCGTATCTCCTCCTAGCGATCCACCCCTTGACCCTCCTCTGCACCTCCACGGCCGCCCCGTTCCTCCTCTCTTCCGTCCTCTCTCTCCTTCGCTTCCTCAACGTCACCATCCACTCCTCCTCACCACCCTCCTTCTCCACACCCTCCCCTTCTTTGGTCTCCTCCTCTCCCTCCTCCTCTTCCTCCTCGCGCAAGGCGCCCTCGGCCTCGCGGACGAGGGCGTGCAGGCGAGAGAGGAGGGAGGAGAGGGTGGGGGGATTGTTGGTGGGGTGGGTGGGGAAGAGGGGGAGAGATGGGGTGGTGGGGTTGGGTCTGTGGGGGGAGGAGGGAGAAGGGGAGAGCATGCGGGTGGCGTCCCACTCTAAGGCCTGGAGAGACAAGCGTGTATGAAAAGGAGTGGGTGGTGAGACGCGCACACACGGTCACGCGCACGCGATGTGAGTTTGAGTGTGTGCGTGCATGTGCTCTCACTTGTAGGCGTCGCGAGATGGACGTGCACGCATCCTGTGCGTACGAGAGGGCGTGGCGTCGTGGGGCGAACATCCAGGCGTGCGGGGGCGGGGGCGCGGTGTCAACCGCGACGAGGGCGGCGTGGTGGTAGTTGCTGGTCATGGACGGTTCTCGGGCCAGAGAGAGCATGGATGATTGCGGTGACCAGGGCTCCGCCGATAGCGATCTGCATGGGGCTGGTTGGTTGGTTGTGTTCGCAACTTGTGCACATGTCTACTTGTGTAAGCGCGCATGTGTGTGTGTGTGTGTGTGTGTGTGTGTTATCCTGCGCGCATGCATATGTGTGTGCGTGTGCACCTGTGGGGCATTGGTGGTGCTGTGGTTGGCAACAGGGGTGAAGGAGACTTGCGCTGGCTGTGGTTGTGGTTGTGGGGCTCGTAGGTGCCCATCGCCATTCTAGCCAGCACCACCTGGAGAGAACAGCACCCAACAACACTGTGTTCATCTTTATGCGCAATGGATAAAACGACGCTGGGTTCGTACTATCCCACTGGTTGCTTGGTGACAGAAGTTTGTTGTATCCAGTGCTGCTGCTACAGCTTTGCACGCCCATGACGAGGGTGTGCAAGACACATTCATGACTTTGTGCCCAGACCCTGGTCACATTATGAGCCTAGATGAGTGTGGCTATTGTGTGGAATATAGGCTGAGGTTCATAGATAACCCGGCAGTTAACCATGTCCCAAACGTATATAAACTCCACACGTCCTACAGGCATGATCTCCGTATACACGCTCGTGTGCATGCATGTTTCTATTCACGGAAGCCAACCACATGCCTCTCGCAGGAGTGTCATCAGTGGGCGGCAGTGGTGACAACAAGAAGAATCACACAGACTACAAAAGAAAACACTGAGTGATGATGACAGGTCAATGACCAACAGTGAAAGCAGTAACAATGACAGTCATAGTACTGAAACTACCCATCATCGAGTTACCAACAACATCAATGGCTTCATCGTAGTCTGATAGTCTCAATACACAATACACATGACCCAGACATTATATGTAGCCAATTTTGCGTACACCCAACCTTGTCCTCACCTCCTCAACAGGCGCGGGCGACCTGGTCCGCATCCCCGCTCCAACCCCACCTCCATCCCGCCGCCCCCGGCCCCCTCCTCCTCCCGCAGCCCCACCCGCCACCATCCCTCTCCTTTTTCTCCACCCCCCCTCATCCCATCAACCTCATCTCCCCACCCGCCACCTCCCGCCGCCGCCGCCGCTGCCGCCGGCACCACCACTGCCACGTGGCACGCTCAGACGCAAGCACGCCTGGCAAATCATCACGTGACCTCCAGCCCAAGCAGAAATCCACAAACCGTGCACGATGACGAAACAATAACTCGAATATCTGTCGCGAGGGCGCCGTGTACGGCGCTTTTAGGGTTTGGGGATTTGGCGGGAGAGAGAGAGAGAGTGTGTCAGGCAGACACGCACGTAGCGGCACTGTTAGCGGTGGTGTTGGTGTACTTGTGGGTGTACTCGTGGGTGGTGTTTGGTGTGGAGAGTTTGGTAGGGATGGAAGTGACGGCGGCGGGGACGGGTAGGCGGGACAAGTTCAAGGCGGTGCCGTTGTCGGCAACAAGGCGGCGGGAACAGGTTGGTTGGGGCAGCATGCAATCTGTCGCTGTGGTTGTGCCCTCAATGCCATCCACGGCGACTTTGTGCTTGCTGTTGCCATTATTTGCGCACAATGTGTCTTGCGCAAGCACATGGCATATTAGAACGCCGTCCTGCGCGTGTGCCGATCCTCCAACGTAGCCATGGGATTGCAGCATGATGTGCGGTGGGGTCGTTTGGGTGTAACAGGAGGTGCCATGCTGGCTTGCTGCTGGAAGTCATTGCTGCTACTCTTTTGGTCCCTACAATCAGTTGCTCTTAGCTGAAACAATTCTGCAGCAATGAGACGACTGGGCGTGCTTGCGTGCGTGTATGCGTGCATGCGCTGAAAGCCAGTGTCGCTGGCAATGTCCGTTTCAAATGAATGCTCATATCGTCTTTGTTGCCACAGCATTTTGAAATCATGACACAGCGCATTTGGACATGTATGCGCTCACGCGAGACCACACGCATGCACGCGTGACGCCATACAATACTACAGCTGCGATTTCAGACAGATTGCCCCTGCTCGATTTGTCTGCAAGACTCTGCACTCTCGTAAGTTATGACCAAGTCCTCGTTACCCACACTACTGTCCATCAGGCGGCAACCGTCTCCCGCGAGCGCCGCGACGCCCTCCTGCGCGCCCGCCGCCTGCGCACCTGCTCGGCAGAGGACGACGATGCGGAGGACGCCGCCATGGAGGTCGCGGAGGCTGCTGGCGACGACTGCCGACGGGCGGTGGGGGTGCTACGCGAGGCTAAGGGACAAAGGTGGGGGTGCGGTGGCGTGGGCGTGGGCGTGCGTGTGTTTGTATGTGATGCGAGCGCATGCACGTGCCGCTGCTGCTCGTGTCTTCTGTGTCAGTTGTCGCGCGTTGTTGAGATTGCTTACTTGCAGCGCGCAAGTGGCTGCCCTCAAGACTCTGCGACGCATCCTATCTCGCGGCTCCGACCCACCACTGCAGGTAAATAGAGAATGAAATGAAACCCAAAGCCCAACATGCGTGCCTGATATACACCCCCCTCCTCCTCCTCCTCACCACCCCCATCATTCTTGTCACCTATCAGGTTGCAGTGGAGGCTGGCGCCGTGCCGCTTCTGCTTCAGCACCTGGCTCCCAGCAGCAGTGGCAGTGGCTGGAGCGAGGAGTGCGCGCTGGAGGTGGCGTGGTGCCTGACCAACATCGCGTGCGGGGCCGAGGGATGCGTCGAGGCCGTCGCGCCCGCCGTGCCGCTGCTCGCCACGCACCTCGGAGGTGAGCAAGGGGGCACCACACAACGTGCATGGTGTTGTAAGAGTCATACCGCTGCCATGGTTAGTGATCACAGTGTTACTCTACCTATGCTGCTTGATAAAAACACTATGCACAGCAGTACGTCAACAGAATGTGGTAGCAATGCATGTCTAATACCCGCTGCCCATGGCATAGCAGCACTGATAACTTAGCACTTTGATCGAGACTGCGTCTCAAGCAGTAGTAGCCTCACCGCAACTTCAATGCTGTTCCCACTGCACTGGTCTTTGACAATAAGACCCTGGCTTGGATATCTCATGACACTATCACTCTTCTGTGGTCTTGACATCTCACACACTACCACGTAGCTGCTCGCAACAATGTCGTGTGCTAACTTGTTTTGTTGTATCATCCTTCAGCCTCTTCAGCGCCGCTTGCCGAGCAGGCCGCCTGGGCCCTCGGCAACCTGGCCGGCGACAGCGGCGCGTTGCGATCAGCTTTACGGACGGCGGGCGCAGTGCCGGGCCTCGTCGAACTCGTAAGGAGGGGCTCCACTGTGTCCCCGTCGGCGTCTGTGGCGAAGACGGCTGCGTGGGCGCTGAGCAACGCGGTCAAGAAGCCGGGAGGGGAACCGATGGATGTGGTCAGGGTGAGAAGAGTTGAGTGGTGTGTGTGTGTGAGTGTTGGTGCGATGTGTCGTTGCACAGCATCTGTATGTTGCACACTTCTATGCTTCCAATGTACACTGTGACGCCATCAACAGTCGTGTTGCTTGCCGTTGCGCTAGTTCATGCGGCTATACGGCTCATGTTGTCACGAATATACAACTACCCACTTGTTACCTACTATCCTGCTGCTCCGCACTACCATACCACACACGACTGACTCAGACCATCCTTGCACGCAGGTGACTTGAATGACGTTCAGTTTAACACGTGTGTCTCTTTCTTGCATGCAGTTGCCAGGTGCTCTTCCAATGCTCGTCTCCAAGCTCTCCGGCCCCGACAACGACCTCGCCGTCGAGGTCGCGTGGGTCCTTGCATACGTGACGGCGGAGGGCGCGGGCGTCGGCGAGGCCATGCGTTCCGGACTCGTGCCCGCCACCGTCGCGCTACTCGTCAGAAGCGTGCCCGCGTTGGACGGGAGCGTTGGGGAGAAAGAGCGCGGGACAATCACGCCCGTGTTGAGAGTACTGGGGAATATCGTGGCGGGACCGGATGTGAACTCGAAGGCTGTTATTGGCGCGGATCCAAACGTCATCCCCGCCCTGTGTAGGTAGATTTTGGTCGCCCGTTGGCCTTTCTGTCATCCGGTCTCACTGTGTCTGTGCATGTGCATCTGATGTTATCCCATTCGTCCCTTCACAGGTGTTTACTGCTCCCGCATCGCGGCATCCAGAAGGAGGCCGCGTGGGTTCTGTCCAACATAGCCGCGTGCGCGGACCCCGCCCTGCCCGCTACTCTTGTCAGCGCCGGCGCCGTCCCGCCCTTGCTGCAGCTGCTGGAATCCGGCGCGCTCGATGTCAGGCGCGAGGCCGCCTTCGCGCTCGCCAACCTGTGCGCAGGTATGGTCGTTGCCATCTTTGACTCTGTTTCACTGTTGAGCAACACATTGTATGATTGATGTGTTACGGTTGTGTGCAGCTGGTGGGGCGGGCAACGTGGACCATCTGCGCCTGGTTGTGCAAGGCGGCGCTTTGAAGGACTTCTGCGCGCTCGTGCGTGCACCCGACCCGGAAGTGGCGCGACACGCACTGCAGTTTCTGGAGTTGGTATGTCCCCTCTACTTATGTGTCCACACAACTCGATGTGTTGTTGTGTAGGACACTATATCCATGTGACTCTGCGCAGGTCCTAAGGGTGTTGCCGGGAGGGCCGCAAGCGGTGGAGGAGGTGGACGGGATCGACGCCATAGAGTCCGTGCAGTTCCATGAGAACGAGGAGCTGCAGCGCATGTCGGCGTACCTGGTGGACACGTATTTCGGGGAGGATTATGGTGTCGAGGATGCTATCGATTATGATAGACCGGTGGCTGATGATATGCCGAACTGGAGGAGACCACTCGCCACTTAACCTGCCGGTTATCGCTGCTGTACAGATATTGCGTCGCCCTCCCTGTTTTCATATTGATAGGAAACGTCTCTGAGGTTCAGTAGTGCAGACAATGGCATTGGACATTGTTGTAGAGCAATTTCCCGTTGCATGCAACTCCCGTGTACATGGCAAGGGCCAACGAGTGCTTCATGTATGGACCCCATGCTGAGCTCATGCAGAGGCAGCATTGGTAGCTCTGTGCGCAATTAGCATGGTAGAGGAGTACTATCATAGCAAATGACGCACACGTCGACTAGTGTCTTGATCTTTATACATGTTGCCATGTTGGACTGTGCTTGTGCTTGCGTATGTGACAAGGCCGTGCAATGTTGAGTTACATGCACACCATTGCATATATTCTATACATACAACTCGCAAATGGGATACTGAAAGACTGTACGCAGATTTTAACTGCATGTGTCCTGGTCAACCATGTATACCATCATAAATGTAATGAATGTGCATGAGATACAAGTGTTACAAGCATCAACAGCCAGTTTCAAACAAAGGCTGGCCTGAGCCTCACATGCAAAACATATGTATATCTGGTAAATTGCTGAGTGAAGCTTGGTGTAAGCTGTTGTCATGCCTCGAGAAGCCCAACATTTTTGCTGCTATCTGAGCGCGCTGCATGCACAATCTCGATATTCTCAACCTCAATGCAGTGTGGAAACTTCACAGCGCAAAAGTGAGACAGTCCTGCTCTGCCCACAAAGACAAATGCAGCTTTGTGTAAACTTCTTGGGTGCGGGAACTATGCACACAGTACACCCAGATGCCTACAGTACTGCCCCTAAAGTACACATGCGCACATTATTCTTCCATCGTGTCACCATCCGTAACTTCCACAAGCTGCTTGAATGACTTGATTTGCGATGAAAGCACCTCTGCAACACGAGAACAGTATCAGCACAGAACAGCTGCCCCCCAAAACAAAGCGCCATGATACATCCAAGGCAGCTGCAGTTGCCTGCAACCTATGCACAACTTACCTGTAGTGCCGCGAGGGAATTCGTAACCTTTGGTGCGCATGTACGTGCGCGGATTGGGCTTTTCGTAGTTTCTGAGATACTCCTTGCCGGCCTGCAAAGAACCAAACCGCAATAACAATGGTGTACAATCGGCATGGCAGAGTGCATGACCATGATCGTGTTCCGTAGCATGCACATCAGTGTAGTGCAAGACGTGCCTTTGTAATTATGCACAGGTCCACGTTGCTGCCGGAGCCCAGATCGTTGAAAATGCCAGCGCGAATGGCAGCAGAGACCAACGCCATGGCTTCCTCTTTCTGTAATTGCAGACAAATGTGACTGCTTTGCGTCTCTCACACAAACCGTAAGCTTCGCTCTAAGCTTCACCAGATGCAGCTTACTGTCAAATCGTCTTTGAATCTTGACTCAAACATTGACATGGCCGCCAATGACCCTGAGCCCATTGTGACATATGGCAATGTGTCGGTGGAGCCATGTGGGTAGACCTGCAGTGAGAGACATTGGCTTAAATAGCAATCAACTCGCTGCTACCCTGTGCCAAGCCTGTAAGACAACTTACTGTATGCAAGTGCGGGCCAGCTACATCAACACCTCCAAGTACCAAAGCCGCACTGACATTGCCTTGGTGTCTGCACACAAGTGATCCCGTAATAGAAAAATTAGAGCATGCCAACATTTGTGCACGCATCACTTCGCAAAAGGAAGCACGCATGAATGATTTGCGAATAGGTCCATCCAGCTAATCGTTGTGCGTACTTGAAGAGATGGCTCTTCAACAGTGTCAGGGCTGTGACAACCCGCGAGCCGCGTCCTGTCGCATACCGATGAAGCTCCAGCTGCGAGCTGACCATGCCTGTGCGAAGCTCAATTGGCACTAAGAAGCCTCTTACTGTCACATGCCATGACATGACAGCAAATTCGAGCATGCGTATGCCACGATGTAACATGCGCGTTGTCCGAATCTGCTATGCCTCAATTACGCAGCATAGTCATGGCATAAGCTACGACAATACATGCATGCTCTACATGATACAGACTGTGACTGCATTGAGAAGAACGCTAATCACCTGTAACATTTTCAGTGTCCGCAGCTGTGCCGGCTCCACAGCAATAAATATTGGGCGCCAGGTAATGAATCTTCTCGCAGTTCTTGTCTGCTACAACCTCGCCTGAGGTGGCTCTGGTGTCCGCGCCCAGAACAACACCATCCTAGATGGTAAACAGCACTACGATCAAACACATGTAGGTGGTCAAACCAGACACAAGCAAGGTAATCACTCTTGTAGTCAATGCTAAGACATGAGCTGGAAGTAACAACGGCCTGCAGAACCAGATACACTCAACTTGATTCAGTATGTAACAGCACATGCAGGGGCTGATTGACATGCACTTCGCCTGATCAACTACACTAGGGTTGCATGTGTGTCAAACAGATTTTGAATTGCACGAATTGTGGCAGCATTCGCATAACATTGGCTTTGCTTGGCTCAAGTCAGCACTGGTAAGGCCTTACTCTGTAGACCACTCCAGCGATGGTTGTGCCGGTCTTCTTCACGCGGGGAGCCGCGACATTGGCGCTGGCCGCAAGCGCCTCGTTCCTGCGACACAGGTCAAAACTGAACCCTCCCCTGGGCCTCTCCTCCACGCTCACCATCGCTGCCACCGACCTCACCGCCGTCGACACCGCCAACACCAACACCAGCAGCGCCAACAAACCCTAAACACGACTTGACCCTAATCCTCAAACCACATCCGATCAATAGAACCAGTTCTGTAAACCCTCCATGCCAACTTTCCGAGCGGGTTTGAGTCCTGCCTTCCGTCACGTGCTTGTGTTCAATCACAGCATTGATTGTTGTGCTTTGGCCTTGGCCTGGCCTGGCCTGGGCGTGGGCGTGGGCGTGGGCCCGGCGGGGACCGGCCCGGCCCCCGCTCCGCCTGCATGGTAATCAAGCAGCGGTGGTGATCGTGTTTGCAACGATGGAGCAGCGCAAGAGTGACAGCAACTACAAGGCCGAGCAGCCGCCGCCGAGGCCGTCCAGGCTGTCCCTCGCCGCCGTCGGGGAGCTTGCCGGAAGCATCAGACGCCGCCTCAGCAACGCAGGTGCAGACATCAACGACGGTGACAAAGTTGTCGACTATCAAGAAGACGATAATGATGTTGGTGTGTGATGTGTGATGATGTGTCATGATGATGCTTGAGATGTGGTGTGATGTGTTGTGGTGTGTGATGCAGCGGGGGTGTTGACGGCGTGGCTGCCTGTGACGCCGCGTGGGACGCACGACAGACGCAACGCCGTGGTGTTTGCTGGAGGAGGCGGCGCTGTTAGAGATGACAACGCCGAGAACACGTCACGCCAGGTTGGCAGTAGGTTGATCTGGTAGTGTGAACAGATGAAGTTTGGTAAGACACACGCACACACACACACACACGCACACACGCACTCACTTATATACGCAATACGCATTCAGTCCTTGGACACGACTGTCACCGACGGCGAGCGCAACGACCCGTACCTGATGGACGTGCAGGTGCTCGTGCGCAAGTTCCGCCTCTCCCGCGTCCGCCTCAACAACAAGGCACGCGCTCTCCTCGTTAAAGTTCACACGTGCGCGTGCATGCATGAGTGTGCGTCTGTGTGCGTGCATGTGGTCTTGTGGCACTAGCTGACTTTTTTGCCCCCGTGATACGTGTTTTCAGGACCGCCTGAATGTGATGCGCGACTTGATGCAGACCATCTACGTGGGGTGCACCGAAGCCCAGCGCTTGTTAGGACGGGTGCGTAGTGTCGCAGCTGTTGTTCAACCTTGCATATCGTGGCCTAGCATGTTGATGTGAGCGATACTGATCTCGTATTGGAGCATCGTCGGCCTGAATTGGCTGCCGTGCAGACAGGACTGTTGAGTACAATTGTTCTGGAATATGCGGCGAGTCCACCAGAGCCCCTGGCACTGCGCGTGGTACTCATTGAAAGCAGATGTCTTGCACACCTGCACTGAACCAATGCATGTCCTGTCAAGGCACTACAATCCGCTACACCACGGCACCAGGCACAACATCTTCTTGTCTTATGCAGGCTGCGGTGGAGCTTCTTGCTGTTGCATGCCGGGATTGTCGCATGAACCAGGTGCGTTGTGTGCATCCACATGCAGTGAAGGTTCGCTATTGGACGTTTTGCGAAGCGATTTATGCATCGTGCAGGAGCGATTGAGGCTGGACGGATGCATCGAGTTGTGCATAGAGCTGCTGCGAACGGAACATGCGGCACTGGTGCGTTGGGGCAAGGGTGTGACTGTAGTACCACACAGTCATGCAGTGTTGTCTCGTATCTGGCTGGTCGATTGGAGGTCGCTCCCTCCCGCACGTTGTTGGATGCACATTCACACATGTGGCTTGACCTTGTTCGCAGCGCAAGGCGGCAGCGGTCTGCCTGTTCTACCTGCTTTTCAACAATGCTACCAACCAGACACTGGCACTCGCCGTGCCCCATCTGAAGGCATGCAACCGTATTCGACTTAATACTTGCACACATCGTCATCAAAAGTTGCCATGCAAAATTGCCATGCACGAGAGTATTATTCACCTTTGCTGCATGCAGGACGACTTGATTGCTGTGTCTGTGGAGGACTGCTGGCAAGACGACGAATTCAACGATGCTCAGCAGCTGCTCATGCTGTTTGACATGCTGCCCATACCAGCTGAGAACACCGCATGGAGCGACATGGTTCACACCATAGCGAAGGCTGACCAACAGAGGTTGCACACAGCACTGCCAGAGAGGACGCACTGATTGTGAATGATGTCCTTTGTTCAACCACTGTAAGTTGCTGCACAACCAGCCTGCCTGCGTAAGTTGTAGCACACATTCAGAATTAATTGCAATGACGTTACTGTACAGGCAATCACGTCAGCATACACAGCAGATGATGTCAGGGCAAGTAAAAGTAGACCTGAGAGACCCATAAAGGATATACGATTACTCAGTGCTCAAGGCGAACCTACCATGACCTGTTCTACAAGTCACAGCACGGCACAGATCAATGTAGCAGGCTCTACGAGGATGCAGCGGCAGCAGCAGCAGCAGCAGCAGCGGCCTGTCGTGTCCACTTCTTTCTGCCCTCCACAACGACGCAGGTGCCTCCGGCGGCCTCAATCGCCGCCTTGGCTGACGCGGAAAATGCTGCAGCCTTCACGGTGATGGCATTGCCGATCTCGCCATCGCCGAGAACCTGCTCAGATGGAGATGATAATGTTGCCGACATACTGCACAAAGTGGACACTGTAGTAGTCAACTAGCGCCACAAGCCATGCTGGATGTGTTACTAAAATAGTAGGCAGCTTACTTAAGGAACTACCAAGAATGGTGCGTTGCAACATCGCAGTAGTGACAGGCAGAAGTAGCTTTGGAGATTGGTAAACTACAACAACATGCAGGTTGGTAAACTACAACATTGGTAAACTACAACAACATGCAGGTTGTGTATTGATTGGTAACACGATGTGCACTGTTGCTCACTAGTGCTGCACTGATGAAAGAGTGAGATGCATACCGCCACTTCTTGTGACACCAAGTAAAAGTGCTGTGGCAAGCGGTCAAACAGGCAGCATCGCACCTTGAGCAGCAGCTTGCGCTCGCGGCCCTGAGGCTTCAGCACGCCCATTTCAACGAGGGCCTCAAGCGAGACCTCGGAGTTCGCTTCGAACCTCGACACATCTCGCAAGTTTACGGTGACAAACTTGGGCAACCCGGCTCCCATACCTGATTCACAGCACAGCATCAGTGTGTGTACTATACCACCTGTACCTACCAACAGCAAGCGTCAACACCCCCCGCTGATGCTCACCGCCAGCAATGCCGCGCAGTTTGGGAAGGCGCCTGTAGAGAGGAGTCTGTCCTCCCTCGAAACCTGGCCTGACACCTGAACCAGACCTGGACTTCTGCCCGCGCATACCAAAACCGCAGGTGGCGCCCTGACCAGCTGCGGGACCACGACCCTTGCGCTTCTCCGGCCTCCGCGCGCCGGGAGCCGGCCTCAAGTTGCCCAACCTCAATCGCTCTGTCGCCAAAGCCACAATATTGACATGCATCCTTGCAAGCAAATTTGTGAAACTACTGACTGCGTGCACATCGCTAAATCTCTTTGCAATGTACATGCTGACAGACTGAATGTTGAAAGTGTCCTCAACTCAACTGCTATCTCGTCGTACCTGTGGACTCTTCAGTGGCAGCTGCGGCGCAGACAACAGCGGAGGTTGTCCTGTTTGTGCTTTTGCTTGGCAATGCGCTGCGGAGGCTCCGGCCGAAAAATGCGGATGATGTGGCAGAAGACGAGGAGGCGCTGCCCATAAATTGGCTGCCTCGCACCTAACAATGCAAAACCGTCTTAATTGTTCTGAGTATTACTTCACAATTGTAAACATAGCAAACGAGCCACAGCGCTGCGGGATTCCGCACTAAGTGCACCTTCATTTTTGAAAGCTTGTTCAATGCACCAAATCGGCAGATCTACGGCCAGTATGCTTCCATTACTTGCAAACCATCCCAAAAACTGCAAATTGTTGGAACTGGTCGAGAAGTGTGCAAGACTGGCATTGCTGCTGCATGTTATTCTACACGTTGTGCAATAACAACAATGCCACATTTCTTGAACTGCGAGGCATGACCACTACGCGCAGGAGTGGCTGAAACAGTGCACAACTGAAGTACAGTCATTACTATTAAGGGCAACGCAAATACCGCGCCACGATGCAGGCATCTGTCTCCCACCCAAACGACCAACACAAGCTACATGTTAAGAAAAACTCACATCCTCAATCAGGATGACAGCAATGGCACCACACGAAATCAACCCTAGACAATGCACTGTGCGCAATCACACAACCATCGCCCCTCCTCACCTGAACGGGCGACACAGCCGCCATCACCGCGGCCGCCATTGCACCGGACTCCTCCCGCCCGACCTCCCCAACCACGCCGCCACACACGCCGCCGGCAGCACCGCCCTTGTCGCCGCCCAGCAGACACGCTTACCGCAAAACCCTAATCAGACCATGCTGCACTACCCCCTGGGACATGAATTGCGCTACACCACTTCTTTCTCACCCAAAGCTTCTCGCACAAGCAAAATGTAAACGACGCCAATGTTGTGACAAAGCTGTACCCCCTCGGAAGCCAAATGCAGGCAGCGCAACTGAGGCCGCAATTGCGGATTGATTGTGGGCGCGTTGAAGCCGTCGGATGACCGCTTTGCATCGAGCGGCCCTGATGAAACCTCGCTCGTAGCTGGGTTTGATTTTGAATTACCAACCGCAGAGTTGTTGGGGCTTGTGCGGGACACCGCACAAGCGTGTGCGCGGGATATGCGGTCACACCCGCTGATCGGATACCCCGGTTTGTCAACGTCCACGCCAGCACGAAGATGCGTGTCGACTAGCCGGGCTTCACGTTATGTGATGGCTATGTGTACCAGATCTTTCGCTCAGTAACGTGATGCCAATAGGTTTCCCTGGTTAGCTGATACCCATCAATGTCGTTAGGTAACTAACAGGTACTGTCACTCGTCACACGTCCGCCAGGCGGGCGGCGGCATCGGAGGTGTCGTTCGCGAGGGGAGTAGTGCGGCGGGAGAGACCTGGGCGTTTGCCTCTCCGTTGACCTGCTTCTGACCCTTCGTTCTCGCTTTGGATTGCTTGGGTTTTGGGCCTGGCCGGTAGCGGGCGGCAGCAGAGCTAGGGTTTGGTGGTAGTGTAGGTGTTGGCGAGCGCGGCTGGCAACGGTGGACAAGGGGGTGGCCCAAGAGGTTGCGGTGGGCACATGCGAGAAGGGGAGGGCAGGGTCAGGTGCGTTGCCGCCGCCGCCGCCGCGGGATCGTCGTTCCCCCTGTCAGGCGGCGGCGGCAGCGCTAAGCGTACCGTACTCCGTAAGGATGGCGTCTGGTTTTGTTGTGAGCGACCCTTTCAACTCACCTGGATTTGGGGTACGCTTATGTTTCAAGAAGTCAGCCGCTTCTATCTCAATTCATGATTGTCTGATCACTAGCTTGCCTGTCGGTCTGAGCATGTGTACGTGTTGGTCGATGGTTTTCTTGGTTGGCAGTGACCTAGTCGGTCACAGCTATGCAACTGGTGCGGAGTTGATCTGCGGATAGCGACACTTCGTTGTAATCATGTCCCACAAGTCGTGTTCTGCAAGGGATTGTCTCGTGCAGCATAAAGCAGTATCTACACACAAAGTTAGGTCATGAGCTGTTGGTTGCACAGCCATGGCACTAATGCCATGGCACAAATGATTTGGAGTTGAGCATCATTCGTCTTCGGTTGTTGCTAGATATTTACGGACGCAGTGCAGCGTTCCAGTCCTGCATGTGGCTGATCTGTGTCGGTCTGCAGGATGTCAACGATGTTGCAGTCCTGGTGCAACACATGCAACTGTCAGTCCATACCGATGATGCTGCAGTGCAAGCATCATGGGAAGACCATCTAGAAGTTGCGACTCCAGTCATTCCCAAACGCCATGGCAAGCAAGTCGACGAACCTGACCCTGATGACCCAGATGACAGTGCTCTTCAGGTGGGCAGCTGTTCGACATATTGCTGGATGAGTGCAGTTGAGTGAAGTAGACCCAAGTTTCCAACCTTTGCACGTGCAGGTCGCTCTTGCAGGCACCCAGGCTGTAGCTTCTGAGAATGAGAACTGGCTTTGTGCCATCTGCATTCACCAGATTGCTCCTGAGGACACCGCAGTTGTGAAGGGCTGTGAGCATGCATACTGGTATGTGGAGTTGGTTGCTATGGTCTTGCGCAAAAAAAAACTACCTGCTAAGTGGGCTACCTGCTAACTGGCAACCCGTAACTTTGCTGACATGTGCATTGTTAACAGTGCGCATTGCATCCTCAAATGGGCGGAGCGTTGCAAAGGGGACGTTTGGTGTCCCCAGTGCAAGACTCCTTTCTCCTTTCTGTACACTTACCGCTCCCTCGATGGCAGGTGTGTGTCATGTGCATACTGCTGTTGCCGCATGTGTGCTGGTGTTCTCACGTACATGGCACTTTGTGCCGATTGCAGCTTCCATGACTTGCTGATGGAGGAGAGTGTCTGCCTTCTTCTAAGGGCAAAGTGGTACTGCGGGAGAGACGCGCAGCTTCAGGGCTCTGTAGGCATAGACGAGTATGATTACGAGGACTACTATGAAGAGGACGAGCAAGAGGAATACATGTCGCACCGCGTGTTGGGCAACCGGCGCTGGGGCGAGCACGGGTATGTGCGTGCCGGCCGCATAACCGCTCGGCCAACAGTTGAAGCAGTCAAAGCTTCATCCACTGCGTGCAAGCCGCGGTCCGCAGCCACTACCAAGGGTAAGGCACCAGCTTCTAGTACGACTGGCAGCAGCAGCACCAGCAGCAGCAGCAACAATAACAACGGCCAGGGCAGCGGACAAGGTCGGCGTGCCAAGCGCCAGCAGCGTCGTGCACTGGAGGATGAGGTTGTGTATGAAAAGGCTCTCGGCAAAAAAGCTAGTGCGAAGTTGATGTATTGAGTTGCTGGTAGTAGGCAGATTTGGGGTTAGATATCATGCTGCTTCGATCAGAGGATGGTAAGGAGGCACATAGGGTTAGCATCATCTGTCAGCTGGGGTGGTACGCTTGGATCCATCCGAGTTGTTGGGTCCATGGCCGTTGTACAGTAACTGAACTGCTGCTGTAAATAGTTGTTCCATGAACTTGTTTTTCACAAGTTCAAGTCTGTCTTCTCAATGTCACGGAGCTGGGCAACTATTATGTCACACATGCTGATACGATGTAATCGGGGATCGGGAGAAGTGGTGCAGTGCTCTGGATCTATGACTGGCACATTCTCACCCTATCCGCAGTAACTACCACCCAACGAAGCGCGCAAGCTTGCAAGCTCCGCACCAAGAGCATTGCAATGCACAAAAGATGCCAGTAGGAACTGTATAAAGTCACTTTGAAGGACAAATGCTCATGTGCCAGCGTAGTCATATGGATAGGTTACGGTGGTGGCCAGCTTGCAACTGAAGACATGGCCGCAATTGCTCATTGCCGACCAGGCCATGTCACCCAAGCCGTCATAACATAGGCATGCCTGGTGTTCATTACTTCAACAGTCTTGCCACTGTCTTTGCATATGCTCCCTACACACCGCAGGTGGTACATCGTGCTTCTGCTACTGCTGCTGCCACTGCCTTGAGTGTTGTCTAGATGCTAGCGGTGTTGAGTAGGTGTAACTCTGTCTTGGCCTCCACTTAATTGCTTGGGTCCTTGCTGCTTGCACAGTTGCCTTCTTTTGATATATGCTTCGGAGTTTGCTGTGCGCAGCTCTTGTGTGTAATTCATAGCAATGTAACAGCGCATAAGGTTGCGCAGTGTTACTTCCCAAGGCAAAGCCACCTAGAAAGTAGCAGCTGATAAGGTGAGAACCATGATGGTGGACCCAATGAATTGTTCGCGCAAGCACGCTTCGTGCACATCCCCACAGCATGCATGTTTTTGAATGCACCGCGCATATCCTATACACAAACAACCACCGTGCTTCAATGCACACGTTGTTAAAGCCTATGCATAGCGGGCTTGCATGAAAGGTACTATATGCATGTCGTGTGCATGCAAGCGCCGAGAAACTCAGCAAAGCATTAGCACAAGGCTAACTAAGCTCACAAGGCAAAGCACAAGCACAAGCACATGCACGGCAAGGACTTTATCATAGCAGGGACAATGCAAGACCACAGCTATGTGCACATGTTTGCAAATTTGTCTTGTCAGGACCATTGTAAAAGATATACCGAATGCTGTGCTCACCCAACAGCTGCAGCAGCATTGCAGATTTGTCTACAACCTTACTGTGCCAGTGTGTTGCACTTGTTCCAACAGACGCACACTTAACCAACAAACAGCCTGCACGTGCGCAGGAAGGGTCGCCCAACATCAACACTCACACGTACTCACGCTCGCATCACTCTCTTCTGATCTGATCCAACACCAACATCACATGTTGTGACCGCCCAAACTCCTCCCTTAAGCCCGGATGCATGTCAAAGGTGATCTCCTGCCATCTTCCATACTTGCGAAACATGTAGTATAACCCCGTAACAGACGCATGAAACTCGTGCTCGACGACCGCATGAACACAAAACGCTATGGTGTACCCGCCGTGCACACGCAAGCGCACGCACCACTCAATGTCCTCCCAGGACGCCTCGCGGTAACGCTCGTCAAAGAGGGGGAGAGAGTGGATGTGGGGAGGGAGGGATATAGAGAGGTTGCATGTTGGGCCGTAGAGGATGGTGTTGTTGGCGAACGGGTCCGTCCTGCATGTTGGGTTGTAGGTACAGTAGTGCATGCAACTCAACACCACATATCCACAACAATATCGAATTGTGGGTGTCCAACATACCCAACATACCTCGCGTTGAGTGTCCCATAGAAGTCGTGGTACCCGCCAATGATGGAGTTTCTAGACGAGACGGTCATGCCAGCAATGACCACTCTGTCTGTTTGCTTGTTGTGCAAGTGCGCAGCCATGATGGCCTCCACCCAGCCACTGTGGTTGGGTTGAGACTTGTCATTGTTGTCACCTTTGCTCCCACAACTAACATGTACAACAACATGTACAACAACAACAGCATGTGCGTGGCAAATCCAACACGACATGCTGTTGTTTTACCGCTGCGGGCGGTCAGTCCACATCCGTGAAACACACAATGGATGCGCCCTGCTCGTCTCGTGCACGCATGAGACCACTGTTGCGTGCTGCGGCCGGGCCACGGTTGCGTGTGTGAAACAGTAACACCACATCGTTGTTGTTGGGATCGGTGAGGGTCACGCCGTTGCGCTCCCACCAACGCAGCGGAGATGCGTCGTCGACGAGCACGATGACGGACGGCTGCAGAGTCTGTGCAGGGTTGAAGTGGTGAGTTGGTACGTTGTTAGCGTCAATCTTGCGAGCGAGAGAGTGCGTGCAGGTGTCTGTGTGTACGCGTGCATGTGTATCTCTGTGTGTTTGCCCGATTGCGTGAGTGAGCAAGTGCGCATGCACGTCACTGAACTCACTCCTCTTACTTGCTGTGTCAACGCCTCCAGCAAGCCCACCACGCTCCTGGCGTCACTCTCATCCCTCACATACACCGGCACGACAACAGCCACCACCACAGCCCCTTTACCCGTGTTTGCTTCTGCATTGACATCACATTTGGGCGCAGCTTCCACGCAAGCCGCGTTCACTTCGGGCTCTGACTGCTGAGCCGCAGCGTCGGCCTCGTATAGGCCGCGAGTGTAGGCAAACACGCAGACATATTTGAGAAAAAGAAGCTGGAGCACACGCCACCACCCGATACCTGTGCCTGGGATAGGGAGGAAGCTTGCCGTGCACATGTAAGCAACAGCAGAATGGTAGATTGCTGAGACACGACACACACACATTTACCCACACCAACACCTACACCCACATACAATGGCTGTCTTACTTTGCAGGCTGATTGTGTTGCACGTCTCTTGCCGCAGCGTCGTTATCAGCCCTCTCAGCAGCGGCCACAACTTCTGCCGGCCGGCCTTTCTTTGCCCTGCCCTTGCTGAGAACGACGTCATGGTTGTCAACGGTGCTGTGTGTGGCCAGTATTGTTGTGATGGTTGTCGTGGGATTCCGCATGCAACAACATACAAGCAAGGTCTCAAGCTTCTTGCTCCTTGCTAGCTAACCCTGATTGGGCCCCGAGTAACAACAACGACACCGCTGCTCATCACCCTTTCTGATCCCAGGCATGCAACAGTATGGCCTATCGCAGAAGAGTACATACATGTACAGCGTATCCTGTACATTGTATGTTGGTGTACATTCTGCGCTGGCATACACAATCTACACGCAATATGTGATGTACGTCAGCGTAATAATGAACGCTCTCGTACCTTACAAGCACGCACGCATGCCCGCCTGTCACACTACTGCTGTTGCTTGCAGGGCAAGGCTGTGGCAGAAAACAGCATTGATGGCCATGGATCAACTCTCCCCAAATGCACCATGAGTGTGACCCACACGGCATGCGCATGCTGGAGGGAGGGGGGGGGGGCTTTGGGTGACATCGACTCAAGCCCAAGGCCAATCTGGCTCAGGCCAGGCCGGCTCTTAGCCAGGTTAAGGGCCGGCCTGGCCTGAGCCTGGGCCAGTGTCCTCGCAGCGTGCAAACGCCAGTGCCAGAGTCGCCGCCTACGTGGCCACCGTCCCAGTGACAAGTGTGCACCGCTTCCCATCGAGCAGCAGCAGCAGCAGCAGCATTCAACCGCAGCTCAACCACCTCCCCGTGCATGCAGCAGCCGATGCCAACACCGACGACGCTAACAATAGCCACAACCACAGCCATAACAGCGTCACCCGTAGAGAGGCGTTGGTTGCTGCTGCAATGACTGTCATCGTGCTGTCTTTTCTGTGACTGCTTCTTCGCTCTTCGCTGTCGCCGTGCATGATGCTGTTTGGTTCATCCCTTCATTGTTGTTGCAGTCACACAGCTCGGTACTGACTCTCTCTCGTCATGTACACGCACATGCACGGTCATGGCTCGCTTGCAATCAGTTGAAGCCCATCGCCTACACCGGCTTAGGCAGGCAGCACAAGTCTGCCAGCATGCATGCATGCAAAGCACACAGCAAGCCACCTCATGCATTCCATCGGGCTAACATCAAATCCCCCCCCCCCCCCCCCCCCC